>BQNB010013090.1:6552-77880 GCA_026074375.1 Tanacetum coccineum | reverse complement strand
AGTAGAGAACAAGATTAACCAACAAATAAGCCCCAAATTTTTTTTTGAGCCGTGTGGGGTTTTTTGTCACAATATAAGCCACGAATTTGAGCTTGTTTTACCACACGAATCAACCACGAATCCACACGTAGCTCTGATGCCAATTGTAGGATCCCGTAACACTTCACTTCATATAATCAAACACGAAATCGAATAGAAAAGAGAAAGAGAGTGAGTTGTTTAGAGAGAGAAAGAGGAGAGAGAATTTAGAGAGAAAAGAAAAGAGAAAGATTTATTAGAATGAAACAACTTTTCAACTAGCTTTTTCTATGGTAAGAAAAAGCTTATATACCCCGTCGCGTTAAATGACGCGCGGGATATTTAACTAGGACCCGGGCTCGGGTTTTGCTTGGGATTAAACCCGAAACATATACAATATTAGATTAGATTGACTAATGCGAGCCCAGATTCCGATATTATCCTCTTACAACATATAACTAATTAAAGACCGAATGCTCGCAACTGTAGAGTGATCGGATGGCTCCTTGTTCGATCAATAAAATTGAGGCTAACAAATACCAATCCCGGGTTGCACCCTAATCTGCTAAACCAACAACCTTTTACTAATTGATCTCAATATCCAATTAAACTAAACTCGGTAGTTTCTTATCGACGTTGTTAATTGGTATGGAGTTTGGTTATCCAATATCTTCTAGAATTATATGTTGACGATAAAATCGTCCACATCCAACACGACACGTGTGAAACTTTTAAATCATTCGAGGTGATCGAAGTTAAACCCGACTAAGCTCAACCTCTATAAAAACAAAAACGGAAAGGTATATAACCAAGGGATGTCAAGTTTTCGTATTTCAAGTCAAGACTAGAAGATGTCAGACAAGAAAAACGACTAAAAATATACCGGTTAGACAGCGCGAATCCCAGGAAGTTTCTCTCCAATGAAGATCTACCGGCCTTCCTCCATTTCCCCAGTAGAGATTTCAAATTGAATTAATTCCACGGAGCGCACCAGTAGCCAAGCACCCTTACAAATTAGCTCCTTTCAGAAATTCAGAACTATCATAATCAATCTTCAAGATTAGCAGACACGAGGTTTCATTCCGACCAAGTATTTCACCATGGGAGCTTCCTGTCTATATTTGTCCAAAAAGAAAGAACGAAATCTTTAGAAATTTTATCCGATTATCGGGAAGCATAATAAACTTACTGTAAAGAATCGTTACCCGTTACCCAGGATCGACGACTTATTTGACCAACTTCAAGGTTCGAGTGTCTACTCAAAAATTGACTTACGGTCAAGTTATCATAAACTAAGAGTTAGGGATGAAGATATTCCTAAGACTGCTTTCAGAATAAGATACAGACACTATGAATTTCAAGTGATGCATTATGGTTTAACAACCGCCTGCTGTATTCATGGATCCCATGAACCGTGTGTGCAAACCATACTTGGATAAATTTATGATAGTGTTCATTGATGATATTCTTATCTACTCCCGTGACAAAGAAGAACACGCAAATCATCGAAGAATAATCCTAGAATTACTCAAGAAGGAGAAGTTGTATGCCAAGTTCTCTAAGTGTGATTTTTGGATTAGTATCGTGCAATTTCTCGGACATGTGATTGATAGTCAAGGAATCCATGTTGATCCTGCCAAAATCGAAGCAGTTAAGAATTGGGCATCTCCTACTACACCCACAGAAGTACGCTAATTCTTAGGACTCGCTGGTTACTATAGAAGATTTATCAAAGATTTTTTAAAGATTGTAAAGTCTTTGACTGAATTAACCCAGAAGAACAAGAAGTATATCTGGGGAGAAAATCAAGAGTCAGCCTTCTAATTTCTAAAAACAAAAATGTTTGTGAGAGAGGCTCCAATCTTAGCATTACCAAAAGGAAACAACGATTTTGTTGTTTACTGTGATTGCATCTCAACACAGGACTAGAGCTTGTGCAAATGCAAAGAGAGAAAGTTCATTGCATATTTATCCGAGCAACTCCGAGCCTAAAGACGAAGAACTATACCACACACGATCTCGAATAGAGCAGTAGTGTTCGCGAATCAATAAAAATTTATAAGTACACTATATGTATGCACTAAATTGTACTGTGTACACTTGTCATAAAAGCCTTCAGCACATCCTTGACAGAAAGAGTTGGAACATAAAGACAACTTTGCTTGACTAGAATGCACGCAGAATACGATTGTGAATTTCGTTAAAATCACGCTGGAGAAAGTTGTATGCATAATACCTTATAGCCGGAAAGAAACAAATCAAACAAACTACAACTCCCGAGTTAGAGCATTCGTCGACGACAACTACACCCAAAAAAAACATGTTATACATCACTCGAAGTCCGCAAAAGACCCGAGGCAATTAAATAATAGAACGTCAAAGATGACGACCCAACGTAGGCAACTAGGAAAAGCATTTAAAAGTACGTCCTGATGGGAACCGGATGTATCAAAATTGAAGTTGGTTACCATTCTTTTGGTAATTTGAGGACTTGAACATAGCAAGAATCCCTAAATCAAATTAGTACTATTCACCCAAAAGGTTCTACAAGATGTATCAGGATCTAAAGAAACTCTAGTTGGTGGCCTAAGACATTGAATGGGCAATCATCGCTGAGTAACTGCACAAATGATTAATCATGCTATAGAGTTAAAGCAGAATGTCAGAAGCCATCCGGCTTACTGATACAATCAGAGATTCCTACATGGAAATAGAAAAGAATAATGATGGAATTCATTAAAAAACTTCCTAAAACATCAAGCGAACATGACACAATCTGAGTCATTGTCGATCCGCCTTAAACCAAGTCCTCCGACATTCTTCTGTTATCCAACCCGAGATGATCAGATAGTATAATGTAAACCCTTTACAAGGTTGTACATCAAAGAAATAGTCTCCTGGCATGGCATGTGAATATCTATCATCTTGGATCATGATAGTCATTTCACATCTAGATTTTGGCAATTAATGCAAAGTGCCTTGGGTACTCAATTAGACATGAGTATGGGCATACACCCAGACAGGACAACAAAGTTGAAAAACCATCCAAACATTCAAAGATATGCTTCGAACCTGTGTTATAGATTTTAGAAAAGGATGGGAAAGACACTTACCATTGGTAGAATTTTCCTACAATAACAGTTACCATCCAGTAGTAAGGCAAACACCATTTCGAGGCACTTTATGACGAAAGTGCAGATCAACCCTTCTGCGTGGGCAAAGTTGGAGATGTTCAACGTACAGGACAGAAATAATCCATGAAACCACCAAGAAAATAGTTTAAATCCGACAACGCTTGCAAGCTGCAAGAGATCGACAGAGAAGTTTTGACAATGTAAGACGGAAGCCTTTAGAATTTTAAGTTGGAGATCGTGTTATGTTGAAGGTATCACCTCGAAAAGGTATCATTTTCGTGTTTGGTAACAGGAAAGCGCTTAACCCAGTACGTATGGAACCCCACCCAGATCAGAGTCCTTAAAAAAAGGTTGGGCCCATGCATACACACTTAAGTTCCAGAAAGAACTCAGTAGAAACCACAGTACTTTCTACGATTAGCTAAATTTAAATAAATGCCTATCTGACAATCCTTTCATTTTAATAGAATAGAGCTTCGGGCTCAATGACAAACTTATATTGTTAGAACGCACCATAGAAATTAGGATCGGGAAGTCTAAAACAACTGAGACAAAATCGATTCCTATAGTTATAAGGTAAATGGAACTCTAAACACGAGACAGAATTTACGTGGAACGCGAAGAACAGATTCGAGTCAAGTATCCACATCTATTTTTCAAACATCGCAACTCACCCAACATCCAACTAAATCTCAAAACGAGATTTCTTGTAAGGTTGGGAGACTATAACAACCCACAATTTTCATCTATGTAATTATTCGATCTATTTACTTAATTCCAATTGTTCATACAATGGTAAAAACTACTTATTATATTAAGGACAAAACCATTTTCACGGGAATATTTTTGCTTTATTCCACCCATTATGCAACGTAACTTGCATAACTAAAGTAAACAAGCTCACGCAACAACCAATGCCAACCACAACTATGTTTATATCATGTAAATATCCTAATATGTCAAGTCTATATTCTAATAGCATTTTACCAAGTACATTATCAATTTAACGTACCATTTACAACTTTATTTCAAAACAAGCAAGATACGTTCACGTCTGGTCCAAAAACCCTAATTTCATGTTGAAACAAGCATACAAATGTCTAAACCAAGTGTACAAGTTATTTTTATGAAATCTTCCCTCCAAACCAAGTAAAATACCATCTAAAGCCCAAAGTATAAGTTAAACATGCATAGAAATTCAAACTAGTCCATTCCTTCCTAGAATCATGTTTATTTCTGTACCACCTAGTTAAAAAACACAATTACAACACTTAAATAAGCTCAAAACAAGTCAAAACCCTAAACCACAATCCACTCAAGCACCTCCAAGCACCAAGACCTCTAACCACCACCCGTAAGCACCATATGTCAACAACCTAGCACGCGCACGGCACCTTAGTCCACACACTTGCTCATCAAGCTAAAACACTACCTACCTCCTCCCTTGATGAACTAAACCATCACCACCTACCTTACACATCATCCTAGTCCTTCCTTGGTCCCACTCTACTATTACTTGGTCCCTACCTATTCACCTTGGTCTCTCCTCCAAGAAAACTGGTCTCCAAGTCATTTCTACCACTAATATATACCATAACATAGCACATACACTTTTATAATCACATCAAAACTTCATACTAACGATTACCAAAACAAGATCTAACTCAACTAATATGACGAATAGTAAGGAATTATCAAGCCCAGTAGAACACACACCAAGCACAGAAAGAAGAGCCCTTATATCATCTCTAAGCCATTATTTAAACCATACAACCATTTCGACCCATTTGTGACTAGTAAGCTTTTCTACTAATTTCAATGAAGCTCATTGTATTGTTTTAGATTATATAACAGCTTACCCTATAGCAGTCCTTATAATCTCATGAAATCAGAGCACCCTTAAAACCCTAAAGCTTACGCATTTTGGTTTTCCTAAACCAAACGCACACTTTAAAAACTTTAAAAAGCCTTTTCATGTAACTAATAAGCAATACAATACATACAAAGAAAGTTTGGGTGTAGGGCTTCAAGTCAATACCCACCCCATCAAGGCCATATTTAGATGGTAATAAAGCTATTTCTATAAGATCTCACTTTATCATTTTTAATAAAGCTTAAAACTAATCCTAAAGCCTATACCCATACGGGTTAATTATTTCTAAACCAACATACCCATTTTATGAATTTTAAACTCATAAGCTCATTTCCATAAGCCTACAAGCTCGAAACTTACTCAAATTAGCTTATTGTAATAATAATAAGCTGCCAAACTAGTATGGATTTCACAACTATATCACTATTATGGATTTTTGGACTCCGTTTTGCAAATCAAAACCTGGCAAAAGGGTCTAATTGTAAATATTTTAAATTATAACTAAATGGGCAAAAAATAGTAAAATGGTAAGAATCCAATAATGAGCCTAAACCACAAGGGCCTTTGTTCTGCCAAATTCCAAGTAAAAGGTTTAAATATTTTTAATAATGTTATATATATATAAATGATTAATTTGTAATATATATAAATACCTAAGGGTATATAATGTTGATTTTTGTATCTCAAGGGTAAGAAATGTAATAATTTTTATATTAAATATACAAAATATAACATTTAAACTTACAATGACTCGAATTTTAACAAAGCCCTACCCATTTGTCGTTATACATTCAATCTATCGAAGAGAACGTTGATGTAAAACATTGTTATATATTTAACATAATTTAACATCCATAGCTTTGAAGAAACTTAAAATGATAAAATCTTATTCATTTAATTCTATAACGAATCAGTTACTAGGGAATTTTCATGTGAGAGTTTTTATTAGGGATAGACGTTTGACGCTTTGCCCGGATTAAACGATGTAAAGTGTCCTAGATCCTCAATACTTTCCTACGTGACATCTGATTATTATAGCCCGGAACATGTGATAAAGATGTTTCAAGAGTTAATAAACCCAAATAAACATTTACGTCTAAAAACATTGAATGTCTTGTAAGAACAACTCAAGACCGAGAAACGTTAATTTTCTCGTTATGAGGATAAGTTATAAACCTTCCTTTATTTGAAGTCTGGGTAATGTACTGACATATGCACATAAGCCATTTAGAAAATTAGAAATGACATGTTTTGAAACTATTTATTTATTAATTACTTAATTATTTGCATTACCTTAAGTTTTTATAAAAACCTAAGCTTATTTGAGTATACCTTTTTGCGTAAACGCAATTTACTAGACTTTTAAAATAAATAACTTTTCATTTTTATTTTAACCTAACTTTCCAAAAATAGAAATTCACATTTCATTCTTATTCTAACTACTAACACCTATTCATACCTAACATTACTAACACATAAATACGTATACGTAATAATACTTACACGATAAATCACTAAAACGCTTAAATCACAAAATCATTTCCTTGTCACCAAAAGTGAACGAAATGAATTCAACCAATCTCACTACCATTCCAATCTCATTGAGATGATCACACTCAATAGATTGACTACCAATTTCTCACATAATCCACATAAACGCATATAAACACATATAATCACATAACCCATTCATTGCAACAAATAAATAAGTCAACACTAATAGTTTGACTAACCTGCTCAAGTCATGGTTGTCACATTCTCTTCCATGAGTTAACTTCCGTTGACTCAAGAGTTGACCAAATTTGTTAATAACCACTTTAAATATTATCAAAGTGTCCTTTTCTTAGATTTAGTCCATAACTGATTAACTCCTAAGCATCTGCTCACATCTAACATCTCCTTTCTGTATGTATGTCTTCCTATGAATGTGACTGTGCAGATACAATGGTTGATGTTAATGTTAATGCTCCTGCTGAACAAGCACCTGCTATGGCACCACCCGCTCGTACTGATGATCAAATCCTGCCTCGCATCAGATGGGTGCCTATAGGAAAAAGCAACTGCTATCTGGATATTGAAAGGTCACAAAGTAATCCAATCTACAAGATTGTTGTGGACATTCTGAAGCACACCAACTTCTTCAGAGCTTTCACTGCTTCCTCGACAATTCCATCAATCTATATTCAGCAGTTTTAGGACACTGTTCGACATGACAATAAAACCGGGAATTACAGTTGTCAACTAGATGAGCAATGGTTCAATCTCACCAAATACACACTCAGAGACGCACTTCAAATCACACCAGTCGACACCAATAATGCATTTTCTTCCCCACCAACTCCTGATGCTCTTATCAAGTTTGTCAACGATCTGGGTTACCCGAAAGTTGTCAGACACTTATCTGATGTCGTGACTAATGACATGTTTCAACCGTGGAGAGCACTCACAACAATCATTAATTTGTGCCTTACGGGAAAGACTTCAGGGTTTGAAAGACCAAGGGCTCTAGTGTTGCAGATTCTTTGGGGCATCGTCAATCGAGCCCATATCGATTATGCAGACTGGATGTGGGAAGAATTCACCCAATCCATCCATACTTTCATTGAAGACAAAAAGAATCTAGCACAGCATACTCAGGGAAAGAAGAAAGCCACCCTTATTGTGATCCCGAGTGTTAGGTTCACCAAGCTGATCGTCTATTACTTACAAAGCAAGCACAAGTTCCACCCGAGACCAGGTTCTCCACTTCATTTGCCTAATGAAGAGCCTGTTCTTGGATATCTCAAGTTTAGTGCTAAGGGAACCAAACGGGAAGTCTTTGGGATGCCTATTCCGAATGATCTTATCACTGATGACATTCGAGGTGAACAATACTACAATGCTTATCTGGAGAAAGTAGCTAAGCATCAAAGATATCTTGCTGGTGAAGAAGTTAGTGATCCTGACTCTCCTGCTCCTAAACCTGCTAAGGCTACCAAACCCAAAGCATCCAAGCAATCTAAGCCCTTAGCACCTAAAGCAGCAACCAAGAAACCTAAACCTGCACCTGCCAAGCCTTAGGAAAAGAAACGAGTCTCTTAGGCTGAAAACCCCCCTTTTTCCATTAGAATTAGGATTTAGACTGACATAGGTTTAACATAGGATTAGAATAGAATTAACATAGATTAGATAACCAAGATATTAATTAAATTGATAGATTTAACCTCGCTCATCAGTGATCGGACACTCCTAACTTACATGAAATACTACCCGATCGAGTTCAGATGCCGTTAAAGTGTTGTTTTTGGTTGAGTCGGCAAAATATAAATTTAAAACTTGAATCATATAAAAAACAACCCTGCACTACAACACATCAAGTTTTTGGCGTCGTTGTCGGGGAGTGAAAATTAATCTGGATTTGATTTGATATTTTGGTTTTTAACATTAGATTAGATCTAACCCTTATGATTAGTGTAATTTAGATTAGTGTATATTTTTGTATATTTTGTATATTTACCTTTAATTGTTTGCTTGTATATTTGTGTATTTAAATGTTTGCGTATTTAATTTTTTCTTGAATACACTGTTCTGGTCGACAGTTGAATACGGCGTATCCTATCCCATACTAAATACGGTTGTATCCAGTTCTCTTATTGTCAATCAGTGATTCTTCCCCAACGGATTAATATGGCGTGTATCCACTCCATGGAACGGCGTATCGATCATTGATAAAAAATTCTTTTTATTCTCTTAATTTTAAGCCCAATTTTATATATATATATATATATATATTATATTATTTTTTATATATATATATATATATATATATATATATATATATATATATATATATATATATATATATATCTTTCTCAGCTGGTTCTACTGATAATTTTCTGGATATTTTTCAGTAAGAATGACTAAGGTTATCAAAGGAGAGTTCGAGAAAATTAAGGACGTAAAGGTCGAAGATGTTTCGCTCACTTGCGACACATCACTTGAAATTTTCAACATGGAAGTCAGCCGATTGAGCGGGATGGATAATGATTTATTTACATATAATGTTGAAGTTGCTAACATCCCATGTAACTCTGTAATGGATGATGATTTGGAGGATGAAACTAATAATGATATGGGGTATGATCCGTCTAATGTTGCATTTATTGAATGGTTAAGATCAAAAAATTTCAACTACAAGACGATGGATCAATATACTATGAAAGCATTATGGATTTATTGGATCAGAAGAGATGATGAAGTTGAGATTACTAATGAGGAATCTTCTGATGATGAAGATGAAATTGTTGAAGTGTTTAGAATCGACACTAATATATTTGACTATGAGACACCTATCTGTTCAGCATTCAACGAAATTAATTATCTTCTCAAGGTAGATCCGGACCTACTTGCAAAGGATATTACGGGGTTTAAGACCTATGATGAATACAAAAATGACTGGATCTACGAATGGAATAAGGGTGTACCATGGGTTGATTAGAAACCATGGACTGACACTGGAGTTTGGACAGAGCCGAAATCATTCAAACATACTTGCGAGCCTTTCGACTATAAAACTAGGTGTTCGGAATGGCCAACGTGTAGCTGGAAAGAAGATGGTTACTGTAATGGAGGAAATTTACCTGGAACTTACATTATTGAAAACCAACTCCATTATCAGGATTACGAATGGTACAAAGCTTTAGATGATTGTGAACTTAAAGAAGAAGCTTTAAGAAACAAAGCTATCATGGATGGAGTTATCAACAATGATGAGTCATGCTGCAAACTCAAGAGAAAATGGAACATATATACAAACTATGATGATGCTTATGAAATTAATCATGAAGGTAATGGGAATAAAGAATTATGTGAAATTCATGAGCCACCGGTATGCAACATAAGGAAATTTATGATGATTAAATATTCATTCAATAATGATGAAGAGTATGTTGCTATAAAAGAAGACGAATACGATGATCTTATTATGACGAGAAGAGATGCGTGCCAAGCTTACCAAGAAATCTTTAGGATTATGGATGAAGGATGGATGGTGAATAGAGCAACGTGAAGTAAGAGAGGCTGAAGAAAAGTCTAACTTAAAGACTTCGCTGTAAACAAAAGTGCTTCCCGAGAGACAACCCAGAATGTATTTTCATTTTTTATCGAGTCTGTCTTCCCAGACTTCAATACGGCGTATCCGCCCCATACCATACGACGTATTGAATGTCTGGATGTTATCAGTCTTTATTTTTTATGCACTTTAAAAACATTATTGTCAGTTCTGCGAATACGCCGTATTCATCTAGTTGATATGCCATATCCACAGTCTGGCCCGTATTTAGTTTGTTTTAGTTTAGTTTACATTAACCGTCGATACCAAGATAGGAATGCACCTGTTTTTCCTATATTTTACACAGGACCTCGTGAAGGAAATATCGACGAATATTGGTGGAGTATTTACAAATATGGAGATTTTAAAGTGTTGGAGTCTTGAAACCTCAAGACGGTTGTTCAACACATGATCTTGCTCATAAACAAAATTGGAGGATCTAGTGAGCAAATATCAGGGGAGTTTCGCATTCTAATTCTTTTTTAAATTCTCGTATTTAATGTTTTACATATACAACGAGGACGTTGTATAATTCAAGTGGGGGGATGGAATTAGAAATGTTCTACTTGTCCAAATATTTTTACATTATAAGGCTTGGTTTATGTAAATTTAAACAAATGTTCAAGGCATACTTTTGTGAAATTACATGTTACATAACCCGCACACAATAACCCTTGTTAGATATTGTGAGGATTTAACTTTTCCGTTTCAAGGTTTACCATAAATTCCTAAATATGAGGTGCCGGTGATGTGTAGACTTTAAGAAAACTTGGCTTGATAAATCTATTCGAGACCACAAAATGAGTATATGGATTTAATTGGGTACTTGTTTAATTGTTAAATCTTAGGATTACAACCGCAAATCGCCTTCTTGTTGTTTATTAACAAACTACACCGGTTTAGTTAACTCGTTAAACCCTTCCACTCTCTTCTTTAGAGATGATCCACTAGGAAACAACCCGTAGAGCCAATCCTTTAGGAATTTACACCAATTATTTGTTTCGTTACACCCTTACACCTTAACCTACCCTGTTAGATTAAAGTTTAATTTACAGTTGCTAGTTCTTAAAGTGTAAAGTCTTATTCTCGAGTCTTGGTGGTCTATTTCATATCTTTGGTGCCGATTGGAAATTTGCAAATTGCAAATGGGATGTTAATAACCTAGTAGTCAAGCTTCATGTGATTTTATACATTCAAATTAATGGTGAAATCCAAAGAACGAAGGTATTTACCCAAAGGACATTTCAAGAATTTTTATGTTGTGAAGTGGTGAAACTACACCGAGAGATTTGAGTATAGTTAGTAAAAAATGAAAAAAAAGTTTGAAGTATAATCATTTCGCGAAAGGGCATTTCGAAGGTATTCTACGAAGGATCGATCTATTCATTGATACGTCGACAAAAAATCAAGATGTAGGAGTATTGTACAAGTAAAGATACGCCACTTCTTGTGAGTATGTAAAAGTTTTGGTATGATTTTTGGGGGGGGGGGGGGGGGGAAGGGGTTGGATGTTTTATGGGGGGGGGACTCCAATTAGGTTGTTGTTTTTTATCTATGATCAAGACGTTGTATATAGTTATGTCTTTATCATAATAACGGTCGAGAAAATAAGTGTCTAGCAACTAGTACTTTAAGCCTTAATCTATTTGTTTCTTGATTTTTATTTAACAACAATTTATTTCCCTCTCACCTAATGATTAACCTCTGGTTTTACGCGAATGGGGATCCATACAACTTGCATGTCGTATTCGACGTTACGGCCATTGTATGATGTCTTGTACCTTGTTGGTTTACGAGTTTGGTGAAGTTAGAAGGTTCCTACCCTATATCATCTTATCCGAACCGTGGGTAATTCGAATGGGGATGTGATCGAACACTCATGTCTATCCAGGCATTCCGGGTGTGTGTGTGTGTGCTTCAGCTGCCTTATTGGAGTGGTACTTCTGGTGAAAGATTGTAGAATGATCAAACCATACGCCTTTCCATACAAAAACCCATATTTACCTTTATAAACTTGTTACTCCTTGGCTTTAGTGGTGGAGATGTGTATCCTTGCCAAGCTTATGATAGAATACTCGTCACGAATGGCAACTAGCGAATCTAGTTACATGATACCACATAGATTATGTTGAGTGATTTTGAGTGTGTTCTTCTTTCCTATTTTCATGAGGTGTTTGGTTGTGTACTTGTAATAGATTGAATAAATGCTTTAACGGAAAATATCCTTAGGGATACATTTTTGTAAACTTCTAAAGGCTACTTGAGGACAAGTAGGATTCAAGTGGGGGGATATTTGATGACATCAAATAACGTCTATTTTATAGCATCATTTATCCCACGATATTAACCCATTTTGTATAGTTATTGCAAAGAATTGTTACTTAATCGTTTATATTTGAGAATTGCAGTAATTATGGAGTAATTGGTGAAACATAGCAAAAGGCGCGCATTCTGGAGCTTAAATGAAGATATTTTGAAGATTACTATTCTGAAGATCAATAGGCCGTATCCATCAAGGAAGATACGGCATATCCGTGCCTGCACTCACCAAAGACCGCATAAGATTAAAGATCAATACGCCGTATCTAGAGAACTCAATACGCCGTATTCATGATATGGAATCAATATAATATTCTGGAAGATATCAAACGTGATCCCTACTCCAAGAAATCCCCAATACGCCTGTAGGTTCCCGATTAACACTTCACTTCATAACCCGAACCACGAATCAAAGAAACTAGAGAGAGAGAGAGAGTCGAAATGAGAGAGAGATGAGAGAGAGTTGAGAGAGAAAAGATTTTAGAAAAAAAGATATTTTGATTAATGAAAAACTAGATATTTTCTAAAAGAAAATATCTATATATATATGAGATATTTTCTGAAAAGAAAATATCTAAATATATATATATATCCCTACGACGCGTGGGATATTTAACTAGGACCCGGGCTCGGGTTTGCTTGGATTAAACCCAAAACATATACAAGATTAGAGTAACTATCGGAGCCGGTTCACGATATTATTTTATTACAAACGTTATAATTAAAGACGAAAGCTCCATCGTTCGAGTGGACGAGCTTCCTTGTTCGACTCATAAACTTGAGGCTACAATCTCCCCCAGAAGTGTCGGTCTTGAACTCAGGGATCGACCTTCTTTATTGACTCAATTAAAATTGAGGCTAAACATCTCCCCGTAGTCGGTTCATTGATGACACTCCTTCATGAGATCTGTGAGATTGCCTGTTTGTCATTAAGCTCGAGTGTCTTGGTCTTTGTTCTTCGTCTTTGTTGTAAACGATTGTTTCCTACATGCTTTGCGGTCTAGACTTTGAGACCTTGTCATTGTCTTTATCGTCTATGCCATCTTGCGATCTTGTGTCTTTGACCAACATGCTCATACTTTTGCATTATCTTGAAAGCTTCAAATCAGAGTTAGCGGAAGTCTTTGTCTTTTAAATCTTGAGCTTTCTAGATAGATTGTCTTTGTAGATTGAGCATCTGTATAGATTGAGTGTTGCGTTACCACCGTTTGACCTGCAGTTTACGTTATTGATTAAACGAGAAATTGATTTGAAAATCAATCGACGTGTCACTCGTTAAAGAGTTTTGTATACACATCGAGATTGTCATGTTTTTATAAATTCATCAACGTAATTCATTTACTGGGACCAAATACGATTTATAGTGTCACAAGTTTGAAATTTATATAGAATTCGCAAGTCACCTACAAGAGCTTGTTTGAGGCTGACTCAATCAGGATTTCCATCTCATTGTGAATACATTAGTTATCACACGGTGTTCTGGCCAAATTTCCACAATTGTTATTGCGTGGACTCTTGTTAACAGCTTGTGAAAAATGATGATGTTCAACAAGTGTTTAAAATGGAATGTGTCCTAACGAGATTTTGATTGATCTCTTGGCTCTAGACTCGATTAGTGCATTTTGGTTTTAGTACTCGGAGGCTGGAGCATATTGCCACCTATTCAATATCAACGATCTCGGAGTGAGATGTCAATAGATAACTTGTGTATCTCCGTGACAAATGAGACAAGTTTCTGTTAAGAGAAACCCGAATGGCTGGGAAGGGTTGTGCATTGCATCACTGGGTCCATGATGTCGTTTTCAATGTCAGCAATCAACTTGTGATTCTGACAGCATATGTATTGACCAGGTTTCTGCCTTAAGTTGTGTGGAGGGCTTCTTTCTTTAGACCCTTTATCCATACATTTCTTTTTAATTCTTCAACGCCTTCAATGCTTACCAAGACGTCATTACTAACACCTTGTTGTGATTGTTCCAGTGTTAGCTCAATCTTAGTCGGCATTATTCCCATATACATTCATCTCCAATCATACCTAAGGACTGCTATTTCTAACTTTGGATTATCCTTGGGTAGATCCTCCGGTTCTGGTTGGATCATAGGATTGATTCCTAACCTAACCACCTTATGACTTCAGAATCGTCGTGAAATTAAGATGTTGTTGGGTATAAGATCGAACCATAAAACCTTTTCTTACTGTTCAGCACATTGAGTCGATTAGATCATATTTTAATTACATTTTCTCCCCTTATTTTAAATAATAAACACTTAGTTTTTGAAATACTTTTTGATTAATATTATGTCCTTGAAAATCCTGTGGAGAATTATGGTCAGAATGAATGGTTTGGATCATTTTGTATAATGTTTGAATACATAAGTGTTGTACGTTGTTGATGTATTCAGAACATTAAAAGACTTTGTTTTTTCGAAAACTCCCCCTCAAAAATAGGATCAATTGGAAAATTGTTGTCTATTGAAAACACAGTGAGGGTGGAGTGTTGAACACATAATTTTGAAAGATTATTAATGTCATACGAAATTCTTAAAAATTGTGTTCAACTTTTTGAAAAAACCAGATGTTATGAGGACTTCTCATTCTAACGGTAAGGGTAGCGCACTGAAACGTACACTTGCCTTTATCTTGAGCTAAAGAAAATTGACAGTCTTTGTAAGACAGATCAAGACCGAGAAAAGTTAATTTTCTCGTTGTGATGGTTAAGTTATAAACCTTCTTTATTTGAAGTCCGGGTTATGTACTGGACATTTGCACATAAGCATTTAGAAAATATAGAAATGACATGATTTGATACTTTTCTGCAACTCTCGCTCTGAAACTTCATTTACCACCCGTGGTCACATGTGAATCGACATTTCTAAGCACGTAAATGTTATCGATTCACAAGAGACGCATGTCGAGAAAGAATCTGTTTTTGTATTTTCTGTTTTCAGATTTTGTATTTTCTTTTTGAAGTTTTATATTTTTGTATTTTGCTTTTCTCAAAAATATGTACCTGGTGATGTTTGATGATGATATCAAGCAGTCTCATTTGTCAGAACCTCCAGTTCAGCTGGAGTCAAACATCTCATACCAATCCTTCTGACAAGATACTTAAACCGATCCTCAGGAAGGGCTTTCGTAAACATGTCAGCTAATTGGTATTCAGTTCTGACAAAATATAATTCAATTATACCATTTTCAACCTGTTCCTTTATGAAGTGATACCGAGTATGGATGTGCTTTGTTCGCGAATGTTGTACGGGGTTGCAGGAGATTGCTATGGCTGACTGAGAGTCGCAATACAACGGTATTTTGTTGTAGTTGAAGCCATAATCTTGAAGCTGTGTCCTCATCCACATTACTTGAGCACAACTTGCAGATAACGCCACGTACTCTGCCTCTGCTGAAGACATTGCAGTGCAGTTTTGTTTCTTTGACATCCAGCTTACAAGTTTATCACCAAGGAACTGTATCCCTCCAGAAGTGCTTTTCCGAGTATCAAGGCATCCGGCATGATCAGCGTCTGAAAATGCTGTTAGTTCAAAGCCAGAATCCTTTGGATACCAGAGTCCCATGTTAATGGTACCCTTTAGGTATTTAAAGATTCTTTTAACCTCCTTGAGGTGCTTTTGAGTTGGTCGTGCTTGATAACGTGCACAATAGCATACTGCTTGCACTAAGTCTGGTCTACTAGATGTGCATTAACTTTTCAAATCTTTTTTAATATTTAGGGTTTGTAGACCCAAAAATTATGTCATCAACGTAAATCTGCACAAGTAGAATATCCTCCCCGTATTTTATCTTGAATAAAGTTGGGTCAATTGTACCTTTAGTAAAGCCTTTGGACATCAGGAAGTTTGATAGTTCATCGTACCAGGCTCTTGGAGCTTGCTTTAATCCATACAAAGCTTTCCTTAGAAGGTAGACTTTTTCTGGATGATCTGGATCAACGAACCCTTCTGGCTGAGCAACATAAACCTCCTCCTTCAGTGGACCATTAAGAAATGCCGTTTTCACGTCCATCTGATAGATTGGAAAAGACTTGTGTGCTGCGTGGGCAACGAAAATCCGAACTGCTTCCAAGCGAGCAACTGGAGCAAATGATTCTTCAAAATCAATACCCTCTTCCTGAGCATAACCTTTAGCAACAAGTCGTGCTTTGTTGCGAATTACAGTCTGATCTTCATCCTTCTTGTTCTTCCATAACCACTTTAGCTTTATAATCATCTTGCCAAATGGTTTGTCGACTAGTTCCCAGACTTTTAGTCTGTCGAACTGATGAAGTTCATCCTGCATTGCTTCGATCCATGCAGAATCAGCCATTGCCTCCTTAATGTTCTTTGGTTCAACAATACTCACCGTGAGTGCGAACATACACATTTCAGGATCTGTGGCAAGCTGTCGTCTTGTTTGAACTGGCATGGTTGGATTTCCACGAACTTGTTCTAATGGATGATCTCTGGTCCATCGGTAATCATGACTACATCTCATACCAATCCTTCTGACAAGATACTTAAACCGATCCTCAGGAAGGGCTTTCGTAAACATGTCAGCTAATTGGTATTCAGTTCTGACAAAATATAATTCAATTATACCATTTTCAACCTGTTCCTTTATGAAATGATACCGAGTATGGATGTGCTTTGTCCGTGAATGTTGTACGGGGTTGCATGAGATTGCTATGGCTGACTGAGAGTCGCAATACAACGGTATTTTGTTGTAGTTGAAGCCATAATCTTGAAGTTGTGTCCTCATCCACATTACTTGAGCACAACTTGCAGATAACGCCACGTACTCTGCCTCTGCTGAAGACATTGCAGTGCAGTTTTGTTTCTTTGACATCCAGCTTACAAGTTTATCACCAAGGAACTGTATCCCTCCAGAAGTGCTTTTCCGAGTATCAAGGCATCCGGCATGATCAGCGTCTGAAAATGCTGTTAGTTCAAAGCCAGAATCCTTTGGATACCAGAGTCCCATGTTAATGGTACCCTTTAGGTATTTAAAGATTCTTTTAACCTCCTTGAGGTGCTTTTGAGTTGGTCGTGCTTGATAACGTGCACAATAGCATACTGCTTGCACTAAGTCTGGTCTACTAGATGTCAAGTACATGAGTGACCCGATTTTACTACGATAATCAGATTGGTCTACGGGTTCTCCACTCAAATCTACATCTAGTTTGGGTTTTGTAGCCAATGGTGTACCAATGGAGTGACAATTGTCCATATTATGCTTTTTCAGAATTTCTAAAGCGTACTTGGCCTGATTGATAAAAATACCTTTTGGGGACTGGTGGATCTGAAGTCCTAAAAAGAATTTCATCTCCCCCATTAAGGACATTTCAAATCTACTGTGCATTAATTTTTTCAAATCGTTTTGAATATTTAGGATTTGTCGATCCAAAAATTATGTCATCAACGTAAATTTGCACAAGTAGAATATCCTCCCCGTATTTTATCTTGAATAAAGTTGGGTCAATAGTACCTTTAGTAAAGCCTTTGGACTTCAGGAAGTTTGATAGTTCATCGTACCAGGCTCTTGGAGCTTGCTTTAATCCATACAAAGCTTTTCTTAGAAGGTAGACTTTTTCTGGATGATCTGGATCAACGAACCCTTCTGGCTGAGCAACATAAACCTCCTCCTTCAGTGGACCATTAAGAAATGCCGTTTTCACGTCCATCTGATAGATTGGAAAAGACTTGTGTGCTGCGTGGGCAACACAATTATGAAAGATTTGTAAATTTAAAATACCTTATTGTTTATACAAGAAAAATTAATTAATAATTAAGAATATAAACATTATGCCGAATTAATTTAATTTTATATAAGTATACAAGTACAAATTAAATAAATAAATTTTATTTAAGAAAAAAAAAAATAATGGCAAAATAAATATTGGTAAATTAGAAATCAGATTTTAGTCATTTTAAAAGCCCAATATTTTGGCCTAAATACCTTATTATATTCCTTAAGCATTTTTAATTTGTAAAACTTTAAAACTAAAAACCACTGAAACCCTAAAAATCCAAAAGTGATGGCACAAAATTTTTACAAGGCTTTGCAACGAATTTATTGGTGATTGTGAAGGTCAAGAGAGTTGGTAAAAATAGTGGGAAGCTTGGGTGTGCTTGGTTCGATTTTGGTTATTGATTTGGGTTCGAAAAGCTCTACCGGGTTCATAAATTCATAAAATCCCTAAGGATCATCCAAGGTATTTTTAAAACTCACTTTTCATCATATAAATTCGATCTATGCATAAAAAAGATGTTCATTCATTTTATTTTGATTTTATAAATCAAATCATATTCGAAACCCTAATTTCTAGCTAGTATTGAAATCGGCATAAAAACTATTTGTAAAATTGATTTTATATTTTTCTAAGGTTGTTCATATCACATATAACTCAGATAAATGTGTTAGAAAAAATTTATAATAATTAGAAATAATTAATTGGAGATTTATATCAATTTGTTTTGCAATTTCGAAATTGAGGAAAAAGGAAAGAATTAAATATAATTATTTTTTTAATAATTTTTCCAGGAACATTTAATGCCAATGATTGGGAAATAATTATGTTTGTGCTTGGGAAAAATTCAATTAGGGTTTTAGTGATTTAATTGTTACCCGATTTGCTATTTAAAAGTATAAGGACTTGTTTTGTAATTTCGAAACTATGGGGTCTGTTTTACACGATGTTATTATAATTAATAATATTTGAATAAAATAATTTGGGGGTAAAACATTTATTTTGAAATATTATTTGAATGTAACCTTACTAGTTATAGAAACCTGCTATTAATAGAAACATCTATTTATGGAAACTTACTATATAAGCAACCCTCTATTTTTTGGAAAGTCTATTTTTAGAAAGTCTATTTTTGGAAATTTAATTATGGAAACTTATTAAATCAGGAAAGTTATCATTTATGGAAATGTTTAAGTAAGGAAAATCTATTTTTTGGGAAACTTACTCAATTAGAACTGCTATATTATGGAAGTACCCACTAAACACGAATACTATACATGAAACATACTAATCAAGGAATATGTTAATCATTGAACGTACTAATCAAGGAATCATCTTAATTATAGAAAGTTACAAAAACTAGAAAGTACTAAAAATAGAAGTTACAAAGAAATGAAAGTAACCTTAATCATGAACAAGTAACTTATATATGGTCCTTTAACATGTAGATTGCAGTAACAAGGAGTACACCATCTTCTGTATCCATCTTCTTTTCGTTTTACTGCTGACATAAGGTACGGATAAACTTCCTTTCATTACGGACATTCTTTCTTTCCATGAATTCAATCCCCTGAACTGCTATGCTTCCCCATTTTTATTCTATTGCCATGATCCTTTACAGTTGATTTCAAACTTATTACTATTGCCCGAGCTATATATACGCAATGACCAAGATTTACTTGACTTACCACCTAGTAAGAGTGTACTATGACGAGTGGACATATGAGAGCACCAGTGACACACTCTTTCGCGTTGAGAGTGATTTCACAAGGCGTCCCTTTTCATGTTACCAGATTAATATTTTCATGTTTTGCCATTATTATTCAGGTGCGTATGGTGCAATCCTAGTTTACATGTTTTACTACGTCATGGTGATTGGTTGGTGTGTGCTCAACATCCTATCACATTGGAGTTGATCCCTCCACCCATATTATTATAAGAGGTCGCCCCTCTATTACATGTTATAATCCCCTATGTATTAAATGCATGTATTCACGACATTATTATTATGAACCATGTATGATTAATATGAGCTCTTGGGCGCAATTCCGTAATATTTATGTTTATACTACCAAGATAGTTCATGACATCTTTATCTCGTATTACCATGCTTTACATGTTTATTTCCTATTCTTCATGACGCATTCTCCAGGTTTCCTCATGACACTTTTGATCTTTTCGCTACTTTGTATTTACTATCCAGGATTCATGCTTATTAATTACATTGTTATTATATCCGTTCATCTAGCGTTATGCTCAGCCGGTATTTTCTTTCTCGTTTCTATATGCAGGTATCTAAGGGAGAGAATCTATGGCATGGAGAGAGTGTGTGCTTTATGAGTGACCCATTTAGCTTCCTTTCTTTTCATCGCAGTACATTTTGATGTGATATACTATCTTGGACACTACATGTTTCGTCCTTTGTAGACTTCTTTTACCGTTATTCATGTTGATCTCCATAATGGGAGCCGATGTTGATCCGCTTTCCACCTTGTCCCTATGTTTATACTTATACTTTATGCCTTTATTGAAGCTTGATATACACCATGATTAGACGTTTTTGGCTGCTCTCCGAGCGGGCTTGGTCGTTACACTTATGTACAGAGCTCAGGCTTTCGACCTGTATCCTAAAACTTGAACCTGTGAGGATTGGGTAGACACTAAGGTATCCTTCAGAATGACGTTTATATCTTCTGTCGCAATTTGACCTTTTAGACCGTTAATCATAAACCCTTTTTGAAAATGTCATGATGGGTGAACACACGTACCGCTGCTGAACTTTCTGCGGCCGGTTCAGAAGCCTGGATCCATGCTCCACAGATTCTCGAGCAGTTCGCGAATGTTACCACGGCACTGGTGTTGGAAACTTCATGTAGTAAGCCTCCACCAGTCACATTCATACTTGGTGCTTAGCAGCTTCAATAAGCAGAAACCCCGTTCGTTCGAGAAGGCAGTAGCCCCTGTTGATGCTGAGAATTGGATCTCCCATATGGAGAAGATCTTCGACGTGATGGATTGTAATGATGCTTTTAAGACCAGATTGGTTGTGTATAAGTTCGAGGGTGACGCGTTGGCTTGGTGGAAGGCCTATAAGCAGGCCAAAGGAGGAGATGTGTGGGTCCTTACTTTGACTTGGGCAGCTTTCAAAGAGCTGTTCTTTCTTTAGTTTTTCCCTCGAGCCGAACAAGAGCGCTTGAAGAGAGAGTACCATTCCATCCGCCAAAGGGCGAGTGAAAATAGTACTGAGTACATGCAGCGTTTCCTCCGCCTAGCTGGTTTTCTTGGACAGGCTGCTGGTACTACAGAAGAGCAGGCAAAGAATAATTCGTTGGGTCGTTCATAATCAATCCTGACCATGTCATGTGTAATACAGTTTACAGACGTTGCCTCCAGTTCGGATGCTGCACGCAACTTAGAGATCCTTCGTGATCGGGATGACTATGATAGGTCCGAACGTTCAGACAAGAGGCATAAGAGTGGAGACCAGTATCAGCCGGCCACTCAGCAGACTAGTTTTAGCTTATTTTTGTATTAGTAGCTTATTTGTAACGTTTAGCTTATTGTATTCTCTTTTCCAGTATTGTAAACCTTTCTATATTAATAAAATTGCAAATTTCCTTTTAAATCTTAATGTTTTAAATTATGTTTTACTTTAGCTTATAATGGTTTGAATATGACTTAATAAGCTCTAATAAGCTCCTAGTTAACTAATAAGCTAGATCTCTATTCAGTTAAGCCTTCAAAAGCTTAACTGAATTGTTACTTCACCTTAAATCTCCCCTAAATATACCTCAGCTTATGTTGGAAGATAAGCCAGATTTGGATGGGCTTATTGGACCTTACTAGCTTGTGCAAACAAACTAGAGCTTGTAGATTTGAGCTCTTAAGAGCAATTCAGATCCCTGTTTAGCTGGGATCAAGGTACACTATCCTTACTCTTTTAGCTTAAATTCTTGTTTTAGCTTATTGTTTTGCTTATCTGCTTAATCAATGCTTATTGTTGCTTATTAGTCTTAGTTTAGCTAATTTAGTCTTAAATATTAAGTTTTCATCATTAGGATTAATGTTACTTTTGTTTTGAATCAAATTGCTTATTTCTTAGACAAATCTGCCAATAAGCTTAGCTTATTACCTTGTGCTTTTTCTTTTAGAGTAATTGCTTATTTGTCTCTTAATGGCTTAGATTTTAATCTGTCTTTGAAATTCATAGCTTAGTTTAATCTGTTTTTAAGCTTAAAATGATTTATATAAAACTTAAGGGGTGTTTGGCACTAGCAGTACTAACCTGAGTTAGTATTGCTGGTTTGTTTTTGGCCTTTTAGTCAGTTTTGATAAGCTTAAATTAATCCTAAAAGTTAGTTTGTTTTAGTTTCTAAAGTTTAAAAGTAAAGTTTTAGGTATTATCTAAACATGGTTTGGATCTGTGGTAATTTAGTTTAAAATTCAGCTTATTTGATTTGATTTTGATTAGTGGCTTGTTGGTGTTATTTTCTTGCTTTTTTTTTGGTCATGAATGTAGTAGATTAGATCTAGTATAAGTGTGATTTTGTCTTTTGAGTTTTAGTTTAAAACTATCTTAGTCTCATCTTCAAAGTTTTAAAAGTCCAATTTTCAACAGAAAAATTAGATTGGATTAAGCTTGTTTAAGGGTTTGATTTTGATAATATAAGTTCATTAGATATCAAGCTTCATCTGTTTTAACTTTTTGAGTTTTTACAATAGCTTATTCATGCTTATAAATAGGGCTGCATATAGTTGTTTTAGCTTTTACAAAATCTTAAAAAAACCAAAAACAGTAATGTGCCTCTTTCATTAGTCTTTTCTAGCTTATTTAGAGTTGTTTAATGTTTGTTTTTGGCTTATTCTTATAGTTTAATGTATAAGCTAAATCTGTTTTTGGTTTGTAGCTTATGATAAGTGCTTATTAGTCCAAATATTTTAGCTTAAAGTCCATCCTTGAAGTCTGCTGTCTTATAGGATTTTGAGGCTTTTTAAGTTATTTTATTAGCTTATTTTGAATCTTTTATGCTTTTTAAGTTTAGTGCTTTGTCTGTTTTTCTTTTTAGCTTATTTCTTTTGCTTATTAGTTCATTAAGTTAGCTTAAAAAGTAGTAGTTAAGCCCTCTTTAGTCTGAATTTGAATCTGCTGTCTTTTTGCTTGTTAAATGCTTATCAGCTTATTTTGTTAGCTTATTCTTGCTCATTAGTGCTAATTAGGTCTAGGATTTGTTCTGTTTTCAGAATATTGGTTTGCTAATAACTTATTGAATCTTAAAAGCTCAAGCAGTTTAGCTTAAAATCATTTAGTTTAGTTCAGTTAGCTGTCACTTTCTTTAGCTTATTTCTGGCTTATCTTTTAAGTTTTAGTTATAAGACCTTTTATTAAATTAGCTTATTTTCATTTATACTTTAGCTTTTTCAAATAAAAAAATGTTTTGTAAAAAAGAAAGGCCACAGGTTTCGAACCTGTGACCTCTCCTTTATAACACCAACACTTCAACACAACACTAATCATCTTTACCAAGTAGTGGTGCCCTTAAGAACTTATCCTTTCTTCAACCTTTGCACCCTTAATTAATTTATGCCATAATTTTTTTCATTTAGCTATTTAGCTTTATTTTGCTTATGTACTGCTTATATATCCTTTCACAAACTTTTCTAGTTTTATTTTTTCCAGAGGTTCTATAAACAGTTTAAAGTATTTTTCCTAGTTTTTCAAGAATTTTAATAATTAGTTTGCTATTTTTAATAATTAATTTAGATTAAATATGTTTTTTAATTCATAAAAATTAAAATAAAAGTTCTAAAAAATAAATTTCTTCTTTTTTCAAATGTTATTTTAATTCCATTTAGGTGTTATAGATTTTTGCAATTGAAGTGCTTAGGGTTAAATTTGATGTTTTTAGTATTAGTTCAGTTTTATTTAGCGTAGAATTTAATTACTTTAAATGTTTAATTCCTGTTATTTCTAGTTTAGCGTGCCTTTTATTTAGCTTCTCTTGCATTTTTAGAATTAGAAATCAAAAACGATAATATTCGATATTCAAGCATCAAACAAAATACTTTCGTGGATTTCAAATTCACTTCTCGTCGGGATACGACATCCGAGAGATAAAATATTGTTTATCCTGAAGCAATTTTCTTATCAAACGGATAACACTTCTATACTATAATAATTTGAGATATTTTGGATAAAAATTTTTAGTTATATATAGACCCTAATTTTAACGAATCAAATTTTTGGCGTCCGTTGCCGGGAAAGAGTGTACGAATTTTCGCGAAGTATTTGAAGTTATGCCTTGAAGATCCTTTCCCGTGAAGTTATTGTTTTCACTATTTCTATTTACTTTATAAAACCATAAAACTAGCAAAAATATATTGTTTTCAAGTTATTTTATTAAAAATAAACAGAAAAAAAATTGAAAAACATAAAAATCAACCGATTTGGTCACTTGTGAAAACATGTGGTCATCTTTGATTAATAAACAAAAAAGAAGGTATTAAGTGAGGGTCATCCATACGATCTTCGACCCGAAAGGAGAAGGTTTTTAAAACGCTTCGCGCTTACCCGCTCCTCCGCTTCTTTGTGCGTTTTTCTAGAGAACTACCGTACACTTGTTCGATTATCGGTTTCAAAAATATTTTTGTTTTATCTTAATTTTTCCCATCTCTTGATTTTATTGAATACACTCGCTCCAATTTCTTCTAATCTATTTCTCTGCTTCGAGACCTTACCGAGAGTCTAAAATTCGACTAAGGAATTTAGGTGAACCCGTCGTCAACTTTTCCGTCTTCAAAGAATTATGAGCATATCTCGTAATAACATGGGAACCACCCGCCTCCTGCAGGGCCCCCATCCTCCACCAAATAATGGTCCCACCTCTAGTGGTAGACCTAACGCAAGACTCCCCAACAATGGAGGAGTTGTGCCAACCGTCTTTAGATGAATGGGGCGGACCAATTGCCTCGATTCCAATTCAAGCAACGGATTTTGGACTCCGTCATCACATGATACAACAAGTTCAAAATACTTGTCAATTTCACGGGTTACCACAGGGCACAACGATGCCCAATAGACATATGATAAATATTTTGGAAATTACTCAACATTATGAAGTCAAAATGGGTCTCCGATGACGACCTTCGTTTATCCTCTTTCCCATATTCCTTGGTGACGCAATCATGCTATCGGCGATGGTAATGATCGCCTTTTCCAAGGAATTCCATTTCACTCTTATCGATGATATGAATAAGGAAATGTTCTCCTCGAAATATTTTCCTCCTTCAATGTGACTAAGTTAAGGGAACGAGGATCGACGAAATTTGAGCAAAAACCGCACGAATCAATTATTCAAAGGCCATGGGAGCGATATAAATTATCCATTGATCGTGTCCTAACCATAACCAGCTTTTGTAGTTCGCAAATTGATACTTTTTATAAATAATGGTTTGACATTAAGTCATCGGACACATCAATGCTGCAGCGGGAGGAACGTTTTAATTGCAAAAGACACAACGAAGAATGTTACGAATGATCGAAACATGACCGCTCACCAACAACCATTGGGGTTCACATTCATCACTCGAGACCGAGACGTCCATAGAAATATCCTTTTCTACTACAACTAACCGGAACCGAGAGTCCGGAAAGTGGATCGACAATTGGAAATGATAAATAAGAATTTTAGAGATGATGAGACAAATACATAACGTATCAATAAATCTGTTATAATGAAATGCGAGACTTATGGTGATCCCCATTCCTTTCCCGAGTGCCCAGCCGCCGATGGCTACACTCAAGAGGCCGTTTATGCTACTACAGGTAACCATAATTTGAGGGGTAATTCCTACCAACCACAAGGTGACCGTAATTTGCTTAGCTATCGCTCTAATAATAACCTCAGACCACCCGGTTTCAATTAACCGAATGTGCAAAATAATCAAAACCAATACAATCAAAATCAAGGGAATTTTCAAGCCCTAAATTATCAAGCTCCGAATAATCAAGGAAGAGGGCAAAACTTCAATCAAGGAAACAACAATTATCAAGCTCTGAATTATCAAGCTCAAGTTGTGTAGGATCCCTATAACACTTCACTTCACACAATCGATCACGAAATCGGAACTAGAAATGAGAAAGAGAGTTGTTTAGAGAGAGAAACTAGAGAGAGAATTGAGAGAGAAAAGAGAAAAGATATTTTAGATATTTTCAACAACTTTTAACAACTAACTCTTTTCTAAATAGAAAAGAGTTTATATACCCCGTCGCGTTAAATGACGCGCGGGATATTTAACTAGGACCCGGGCTCGGGTTTTGCTTGGGATTAAACCCGAAACATATACAATATTAGATTAACTATCGAGCCCGATTCCCGATATTTACTATTACAACATTAACTTAATATATAGACACGAAGCTCCAACGTAGAGTTGGACCGAACTATCCTTGTATCCGACACAATAAATTGAATGTTACCAATCATCCCACCGCAGTGAGGACTTGAACACGGGAACGAGCTTCCTTTTTTGACTCCAATAAAATTGAGGCTACCACAATCCCCCCGAAGTGAGTTTCAATGATTACACACCTTCATGAGATCATGAGATTACATTGTCGTTTAAAGCTCGAGTGTTCATTGGTCTTTGTCTTCGTTGTTTGTTGTAAGCTGTATTTCCTCATGCTGTTTGCGAATCTTTGACTTTGAGCCCTTATCTTGACTTTATCGTCTTGTGCCATCTTGCGACTGTGTCATTGACCAACATGCTCACATAACATTCCAATATAACTTGAAAGCTCAAAACCAAGTTAGTCGGAAGTCTTTGTCTTTCAATCTTGAGCTTTCTGGATAGTATGTCGTTTGTAGATTGAGCATTTTAATGGGAATTGAGGCAGCCGTTACCACCGTTTGACCTTCAGTATACATAGTGATAAACGAGAAAATTGATTTGAAAATCAATCGACGTGTCACTTGTTAAAGAGTTTTTTGTAACACATCGAGAGTGTCATGTTTTTATCAAAATTCATCAACCGTCAATTCATTTACTGGACCAAATCGATATCCAGGTTTTCACAAGTTTGATTCATATAGAATCAACGCAAGTCACCCTACTAAGAGCTTGTATTTGATGCTCGGCTCAAGTAAGGATTTCCATCTTCATTGTGGAATAACAATAGTATCACTTATACGGCATTTCTGGCAAATATGCATAAAAGATATTGCGTAGGACTCTTGATAACAACTTGTAAACCTGATGATGTTCAACAAGTGTTTGAAATGGAATGTGTCCTAACGAGATTTTTGATTGATCTCTTGGCTCTAGACCTCGATTAAGTGCATTTTGGTTTTTAGTAACTTGGAGGCAGGTATCATATTGCCCACCTGTTCAATATCAACAATCTTCGAGTGAGTGTCAATAGATAACGGGTGTATCTCTCCGTGACAAATGAAAGCAAGTTTCTGTTGAGAGAACCCGAATGCTGGGAAGGGTTGTGCATAATGCATCACTGGTGACCCATGAAGTCGTATTTCAATGTCATTATTCACTTGTGATTCTGGACAGCATATGTCTTGACCCGTTTTCTCTGCCTTAAAGTTGTTGGTAGGCTTCTTTCTATTTAGACCCTTTTAACCATACATTTTCATTTCATTTCTCAACGCCTTCAATGGCTTACCAGGACGACATTACAACGACCTATTGTGATTGTTCTAGAGTTAGACTCACAATCTTAGTCGACATTATTCCATATACATTCATCTCCAATCATACCTAAGAGGACTTGCTATTATCTAACTTTGAATTATCCTTGGGTTAAGATCCACCGGTTCTGTTGTATCATAGATGAATTTCCTAACCTAAAACCACCTTATTATCTTCAGAATCGTCATGAAATTAAAGATGTTGTTGGGTATAAGATCGAACCCATAAAAACTTTTTCCTTCAGCACATTGAGTCGAATAATCATATTTTTAAATTACATTTTCTTCCCCCTTAATTTAAATAATAAACACTTAGATATTTTGAAAGTACCTTGTGATTAAAATATGTCCTTGAAAAATCTGTGGGAGAAAAAATTATTAGCATGAATGGTTTTGGAACCATTATTTGATAATGATTTTGAATACATAAGAATGGTCGTTGAAATGATGTATCCAAGAACATTAAGACTTTGTTTTTCGAAAAACACCCTCTGCAAAAATAGGACCAATAGAAAAATTGTTGTCTTTGAAAACTTTTTAAGGGTTGGAGTGTTGAAACACAACAAATTTGAATGATATGAATTGTCATCGAGAAATTCTTGGAAAAATTGTCTCAAAACATTTTGGAAAAACCAAATGTTACGAGACTTCTCTTCTAGACCGTTTAAGGTTAATCGCACTAAAACGTACACTTTCCTTTTTCTTGAGTTAAAACATTGAAATTCTGTTAATAACAGCTCAAGACCGAGATACGTTTAAATTTTTCTTTGTTTTGAGGATCAGTGATAAACCTTCCTTTATTGTAAGTCCCGGGTATATGTACTGATATATCACATAAGCCATTTAGAAAATTAGAATGACACTGTTTTGAACCTATTTGAAACTCTTGGTCGAAACTTCATTTTACACACGCCGTTTTCAATGTTACTAGAAAATTAGAAATGACATGTTTTGAAACTATTTGCAACTCTCGCTCGAACTTCATTTACACACCCGTGTCAATGTTAATCGACATTTCTAAGCACGTAAATGTTATCGATTCCAAGAGACATGTCGAGAAGATTCTTTTTGGAAATTTTCTATTTTTCAGATTTTGTATTTATATATATATACCTGTTGTCCTCAGCATTGCTATGTGAAGGTGGAATAGTAATTCCAACTCTTGTCGTGATGTAGCTGTCTTGTTTGCTTAAGGAACAACTTTTGGAACCAGCTTTGAACTTGACTGTTCATTGCTGTGGTCTTGAATTCCGAGTTCTGAACGGTTATGATCAGAAGTCATTTGATGAAGAACGAGGCTTGAACTGCGTTGTTCAA
The DNA here is from genome assembly GCA_026074375.1 of Tanacetum coccineum. Taxonomy (NCBI): domain Eukaryota; kingdom Viridiplantae; phylum Streptophyta; class Magnoliopsida; order Asterales; family Asteraceae; genus Tanacetum; species Tanacetum coccineum. The sequence goes on along the minus strand of BQNB010013090.1, from coordinate 48,691 downwards.
ACGTCATTTGATGAAGAACGAGGCTTGAACTGCGTTGTTCAAACGTCATTGCCATGAAGACCGAGGCTTGATCTGCTGCGATCAAACGTCTTTTGAACATTGAGGAACGGGGCCTGAAGTGTTATTTTCAGCAGACGCCATTTGATGATCATCAGATCAAAATTCCTTGAAGCCCTGTTTTCTGAGATATCTGTCTTTTCCGCAACCAAACTCTGAGTCCTTCCTTTATAGGATTGAACGATGTACCTGTACTTAAGAGAGTACCTGCACTGACATCAAGAGCTTGTTCGCTTTCACATTGGTTAGTGATATCTGCATTTGAACCATTTGGGGGTTCACTGTCAACCTTTGTTGTGCTAGAGGCGAATGTCTTTCCAGTTGGAACCCATCTAAGACAAACAGTCTTGAGAATTCTACCCGTTGGTTGCCACCTAAGACAAGATCTAGGACTTGTTGTTTTCTCATGCACCGGTGTAGTCTTTTTGATTGAAAACCTATGTCCTTTTGGGATCTGTCTTTCTGGTTTCTTTGCAACACTTATTTGCTCTACGGGTTTGTTTCGGGTCGTTGTCTTATTGGATGGAACCTTAGCACGCGAGTTGACTTCTTTCAGGAATTTTATTACACAAGCGTCATGATTGGCATTAAAGACACATTTCTGACATGTCGAGCAAACAAAATGTTTGGTGTCAGAAAAATTTCTAGGGATCCTAGAGTGTTCTTGTGTCTTTTTCTTAGCCTCCTCTAGGTAGTGATTATGAACAATGTCGTTTGAGCTATACCTAGATGAGCTAGTTGCAATCATGTAATGAGGTTTTGCAGGGGCAGATTCTCTTCTCTTAGGCAGATAATGTGTAGTGACTGGTTTTGACAAGTCGTTGTTCACATCAACTTGGGAGGCAAACCGTGGTTTTGAAATTTTAGGTCGTTCAGACTTAAACGCAGTCGGTTGTCTAACAACTGATTGGTTTCTGTGTGGTTGTAAAACTGGTTTCCCCAAGATTGATGGTTTTGCAAACTTAGTATTCACACTATTTCCTGTTAGTTTCCTTAACTCATTTTTTAATGCTGCAATTGCAAACCCCTTTTTCTGAATCTGAGCTAGTACATCAACATTTTCATTAGACTTTTTGTTCAGTTGTGCCATTAAAGAGTCATTATGGTCTTTGGTCTGAACTCGTGTCCTTTTGATAGAATCAAAAAGATCTTTGTAAGTCTGTTTCAAGTGCTCTTTTTCCTTATGTAACTGCTCATTCTCTGCAAGTAATTTAGCCACACTATGTTTCAATTCGATGTTTATTGTTTCAGTTACATCGATGTCATTTTTAACTTTGGCTTCATTACTTTTCACTTTCAAAAATTGACTCTATTGCCCTGATTTTAAAACATTGTTTTCCATTTGTAGTTCAAGATTAATACAATGTGCTTCGAGTTTTGCAAAATCTTTTTGACACTGGGCAACAGTCTTTTTGAGACAAACATTTTCAGACTCGAGTAATTGATTTGAGAGTTCAGTTGTCCTGTCATCAGTTAATTTAGCAGGCAAAGGACGTATGTCATGACATTGTTCAGCATTCTGGTCAACCTTTCCTTCATTATTGAATTCAGGTTGCTCAGTATGCTGTTGTCCTGTAGCAGATACATTATCATCAGTAGTCATTTGTACCTCAGCCATTGGCTCTTCATTATATATGGGTCTGATGTCCGCATCATTAACATGTGCATCATTCCCTGATCTGCTGCTTGTATCCTGCTCTTGTGATTCTGTCCCTTTGCTTTTAATGAATACTGAACTAGCATCCAATTCTTTACTCGTATCAACCTTTTCCATTGTCGTCTGTGTCTGTTTTTCATTCACCCTGTTATCATGCTCTCTTTTATGCAGTGCTCTTTCATCAATCGACTCTTTGACATATTTCATGAATTGGACCAGTATCTCACGGAATTCTGGAATATCAAGTTGAGTGTATTGTAGATAGTAGTTGTGTGTCATTACAATATATTCATCATTCAAATAAATCTTTGACTTGATGAACATCTGAAACTGTGTCTCGAGAACTTTAAAAGAAGCCATGGATCCAATCTCTTGAAATTCGTTGTTATCAAGTTGCTTTTGAAGTTGATCCATGTTTAGGAACATCGTGCCTGTAAAAGTCTCAAAATCTTGACCAAAGAGTGTTGCAAACGCGCGTCCGAATCCATTCTCGGTTCGACTTCCTTTTAAGTCGTTGTTTGAAAGACGCTTGAGGTGTGAATGAAGTCGTTGAAAAGATACCATGCAACTTTCTTTTGTTTTGTCTTGAATTAGTTGCATTTGTTGTATTTCTGAATCTGAACACGAAGATAAGGTATCTTTCTTCTCCATTTTATCGTGAGTTGAAGTGAAAGTTGTTGGATCTTAAGTGGATATGATGTGATTGAAGTTGTGGTTGTGTAAGCAATTTCACGTTCTCGGTATTTTACTGTCTATGATCAAACCGAAAATGATTAACGGGATTTTACAAGTGGATCACTAGATAAACTTGTGAATGAATGATGTCTGTAGTTAATGGTTTGTTTTGTTGTGAATGATGTTGTGCAATTTTATGTCTTCTCGATGGTTGTTTTGGTTTGTTTGGAATTCGGCGTAGTTGGATTATGATAAAAAAATTATTTTTACCCATATTTACCAAAATCTAAATTATGAATGTTAAAAATAAGCTAAAAAAAATGCTATAGAATGTTTTTTTTACTTAAAAAAAAAAGTCGGATCAAAGTGTTTTTCTTTAAAGTTAAATCAAAACGCAGCGAAATTTAAGCAAAACGCAACGATCTTTAACAAAACGCAATGACTTTTGAATCAAAACGCAATGACCATTTAATCAAAACGCCGCTTGAGATTTGGTTAAGTGTCTTTTGAAGTCCAAGTAATGTCAAATGATTTCTCGAAATTTGGGCAGCATAACGTTTAGATTCAGTATATAAAAGTCTTCAATGTACCTAAAACGTAGTAGCAAAACGCAATACCAAACCAAAAAAAATCAAAACGCAAGAAAAAATTCAAAACGGAAAAAAAAAAATCAAAACGCAACAAAAAAAAAATCAAAACGCAACAAAAAATAAAATAAAAAATCAAAACGCAACAAAAAATAAAATAAAAAATCAAAACGCAAAAAAAATCAAAACGCAAGAAAAAAAATCAAAACGCAACAAGAACTTTGCCAGAGAGTCAAAACGCAACGACGAAATATACGACTTTTTCCACCAAAAATCGCCTAAAAATCACCCTTTTTGACCTTTTAACTTGATTTCTCTTGCACAATTAGTTACCTTATGCCTAGATCTTGCTTAATAACATAAACATTCACACATCTAAGCACAAAAATCCGGGTTTGATTTTTTTTTGAGTTCAAATGACACACGAATTTGATCTTGTTGAACCACAAGAATCAACCACGAATCCACACGTAGCTCTGATGCCAATTGTAGGATCCCGTTATCACTTCATAACATACAATCGATCACGAAATCGAACTAGAAATGAGAAAGAGAGGTGATGGTGTAGAGAGAGAAAGAAGAGAGAAAGAAGAGAGAGAGATGAGAGAAAAAGAGAAAAGATATTTCTTAGATATTTTGAACAACTAACTTTTCCAAGTGGAAAAGTTCCTTATATACCCCGACACTTAAAAGTGACGCGCGGGATATTTAACTAGGACCCGGGCTCGGGTTTTGCTTGGGATTAAACCCAAAACATATACAATATTAGATTATCTATCGAGCCCGATTCCCGATATTATCCTATTACAACATTAACTAATTAAAGACCGAAGCTCCATCGTAGAGTGACCGAACTTCCTTATTCGACTCAATAAATTGAGGCTAACATATGTACTCAGGGTACATCGGCTCAGGAACAAAGTCCAGTGGAGGAGGTGACTGCGGCTCTTCGGGGCCAGGTATGTAGTCAGGCAATGGTGGAACCTCGGGGCCAGGTATGTAGTCAGGCGATGGTGGAACTTCGGGGCCAGGTATGTATTCAGGCGATGGTGGAACCTGATAAGCAGCCATTATGTAAGCATATGGGTCCTCTGGCATAATGGGCAGTCCATCGACTCCTGGTGAACCAATGTCTGACCCATCCTCAAATGGACTGGACACTGCCATGTAGGTGACCGTGGAATCTTCCGAATCTGACATAACCGTATCTGAAACTCCAACATAACTTATATTAGTATTTAATATAAGACTCTTATAGTAATATACATTTATATCATAACATGTATATCAATCATGCATGCATCTAGCCTAACCGACTAATGCACAATTTGTGTATGTATGTCCCGTGAAAACCCCTTTGTATGAATGCAATGTTTGAAAACGGTTATAGTCCAGCAAAAACATTTGACCTGGTTCTCTATAACCTTGGCTCTTGATACCAATCTGTAACACCCCCAAATTGGGTCGCAGCGGAATAAGGGTCCGGGGCGTGTTACTTCTCAGATCAATAACACAAGATAATATAAGAACGACCAAAAAGTCATTTAAAACTGATACATTGGATTTAATAAAGTATGTGTTACAAAAGCCCGAAGCTTTACTTGTTTACTTGTTATTATTACAAAGATTTCCAGCCCATAACAGATATACAAAATGTAATGCGACTAAATCTTTAATGCATGACTTCAAAATATAACCACCAATGTATCCTTCGCACCTCGTGCTTAATGACCTCCTGAAAAACATTGCATTTAAAAACGTCAACATAAAGTTGGTGAATTTCATAGGTTTATGTAAATGTATATGCAGGACCGCAAGACTTTCCCAGTGATAATGCAACAGATGCAGACATCACAAAATGAGAACGATGCAGGCCATCACAAAATGTAATTACGTTTTCCTAAGCTCATGACACCGAAGCTCGACATAAATGAATACAATATATAAATATTGCCTTACATTGCCGTGATTGTTGTTCGCTAACCGTAACTCAAAATCCGAATGGATATACGTTCGTTTCCAGTGATAGCTAGTCACCCGAACGGGGAGGTCAATCCCAAATAGATCTATCTATAATCATTCGCGCTCACATTCCAGTAATTGACAGTTCATGATTCATGGGCATAGTGGGTTATCGCTTACTTAGGCAAAACGTAATCATGATAAAATGTACACTTGCGTCCAATTTGTAAAACATGCATATGTTTCTCATCCCAAAAACTTGTAAATTAATAATTGTAAAACATGGGGCTATGAACTCACCTTGAGTGAGTAAATTGATAATAAAATATCCCAAGTAAAAATGCGTCACGCTAACGCCCGAATGCAACCTAGTTAATATAGGTCGAATCAGTATTCAAGTACGTTAGTCTACAACATCCATATATTTCCTATATTTGTTATCATATGTAATATCGTTAGGGGCTATCATAATTTTGAGGTCATGGTACATGACGTACGAGGAGTTAAGGGACACTTTAAATCGTAATCTAACAACTCGTCAAATACGCATCCGAATGATGCGTCATATGATATTCTTAGTTAATTCTAGCAATTTGATAATAATAAACATATATATTTCTTTATAGCTATATTCACCATCTAATGTTTTTAAGTGAAAATCTAATTATAAAGTAAAAAACATTTCTAATTTCGCCTTTAGCCAAAAATGACTAAACTTGTAGTCTGTAAGTCTGGTCTCCGCGATTCTTTCGCCACGCTTTCGTATTAAAGAAGAGGATCATAAAATCACATTTTTAGCTTTTGAGATTCTGTGATGAATAGTGTTTTTTACTGTTCATAACTGCTATATATAATCGTTTTTTATACTTATAAATTAAGTAAAACTGTTTTTGTTGTTTCTTATTCGTTAATAGCTCCGTTTTAGCGATTCTTTGGAGACACACGTTCTCGTACTTGACAAGTTTTATCCATATTATTGATGTTTACAAAGTATAAGTTACTGCCATGAATAGTAACTTTTATAAAATTTGTTTTATAAAGTATTTAGCGTCGTAAACTCGTAATTAGTGTATCTTCTTCGTTATAAATCAGATTTTCGAGTTTCTTATCATTTTGGAATCCTCATGAGATGTACTATCTTTATAAAACATAATATGGCTGCTTCCAAATTCGAATCAAAATAGAAGGTTTGAGGTTTTGTGATTTAGACATGTTTTAAGCTTGATTTTTGTACCATTAGCATTCAAAACCTTTTTGACAACTACTTTCCACAATATTTCTCTCTAATGTTTATACATATATAAAGCATTAGATCATTGCTTTACTCAAGTGTGTTCCAGATACAAAGTTTAAACTATCCATTTTCATTGGTAAATCATAAGTTAACATTAGAAACCCTAATTCTGTACATGTACATGATTATACTTAAAAACATGTTAAAACATTTTACATCCCTTTTAAACATCATATTAGCTCTCATCTACACATGTAAATAAGGTTTACCAACAAAACATTGATCATAAGTAAAAATCCCTTTCACATATTCAAAAGTATCCTAAATGGTAATTTAGCTAAATAGAGCATATGAATTGTGAATTACATAACGTCGTACAATGACCTAAAACACGAGGTGTTATATAGGGGTTATATATACATGTTTGGGCTTTCATTCTAATACACGACTGAAAAACTCAAAACCATATATATCGACTTAGCTTTGTTTCTTTGTTTTCACCGGTTTTACAAAACCCACAAAGGGTTTTTGTTCCTTCCTAGTCTTCTTTGTTCGATCGCTATTAAACCCACAAAGGGTTTCGTTGGTTGATGGTTCGATTGAAGAACAAAGGATTATTTGGTTTTCCTTGATTGTCAAGATTTGGTTATAGTTTGGTATAAACACTACTAGTACTAGCATACCTCGTTATTTGCTAAGAACGTATAGTGTGTGTAAACGTAGAGAGATCATACGTTTGATCTTGGTGGTTTCACGTGGTATTATACACACGCGTATATAGAAGACGGTGTTAACGGTTACCTTAAGCGGTGTATCGTTACGTGCTAAAAGGTACCCATATTCTATCCTAGTTAATTAATGTATTCTACATGTGATCTTTAATTCCGCTGTGTACTCATGTTAATTAATTGGTTAATTAGATTATAAAACCCAACAGAGAAAATGTCATGCAAAAATCTTAAGCTTGTTTAGTCTTAGACCTAAGTGTCCTCTCATTTAACTCTCCAATTAATTGTTCTATTGGGTGACCTCTAGCTTCTTTTATACTTTTAGGATTGCCTTTATCCGAAACATTAACTTGTAATGACAACGACTCATTAAGATCTTGAACTATGGGTTCATTAATCCTATCATCTTTTATCAAAGAAGATGACTTGGGCTCGGGCAAGCTCTCATCAATGGTAACATTAAAAGATTCCTTAACCCTCATTGTTTCCTTGTTAAGCACTATGTATGCTTTACAAGTTTGAGAGTATCCTAAAAACGCACCTTCGTACGACTTTGAGTCGAATTTGGTGAGATGTACTTTAGTGTTAAGTATAAATACTTTACAACCAAAGACCCTAAAGTACTCTAATGACGGCTTCCTATTTCTAAGGATTTCGTAGGGTGTTTTGTTAAAGAATTTTCTAATATAAACCTTACTAAAGATGTATATTTCCGTATCTAATGCATGAAACCAAAACTTTTATGGAATGGATTGCCCGTCTAACATAGCATGATTCATCTTTCTTAACATGTAATGCGTTCTTTCAACAATCTCACTCGATTGAGAAGTGAACAGGACCAACAAGTTATAAGACATTCCATGTTGTTCACAAAAGCTCCCAAATTGTAATTTATCAAATTTACTACTATGATTTGTTATAATTGAAACAATAGAACAATCATGTAGATTTTCAAGCTTTTTTACATAATATTTTAAACTTTTCTAAGGCATCATCCTTAGACTCTACAAACATAACCCAAGTGTAGTTTGATTGATCATCAACAATTATTAAGTGTGGAAGTTACCTCTGTAACTTTGAATTAGAGATGGACCACACAAATCTAAGTGTAACAACTCTAAAACCCACCTAGTCCTATTATTTGCATTACTTGACTCCCTAAACCACATGTATCACAAAAGTGTCTTTCAAAACTCAACATTGGTAGATTCCTCACTAGCTCGTTAGAAGCTAAGTTTTGAACTAACCTCATATTGGCGTGACCTAACCACCTATGCCAAAGCGTTGAGTTATCCACCACGGAGGCAAGACAAATTTATTGTTGGAATTATCTCCCAATTTGCACGTATATAAACCATTTCTTCAATAGAACCGTAAGGGGCGTGAATACAGTTTTCTTGACTTCTTCGAAGTTTATAAAACTTTAAGTCTCGAAAGAGCCGAGTGGTGTATTAATCTACTTTGCAAAGTAAACAATAAGTAGATAGAGAGAAGAAAAGACACCATGATATATACTAGTTTGGGAAGGAGAGTTTAGTCCTTTCGTACTTCCAGTTATGAATCCACAACACTGATACTATTCCTAGTATAATCCTATGGTGGAATACAAATCGTATTACGATTTAACTCCACCGAGTTTCAACAAAGCTCGACGCTCACATAGAAGAGTTACTACCTATGGTATCCCCCCCTCAGAATCCACCCCTAAGAACCCGTGATTCGACTTAACCTATAACTCTAGAAGCCTTCCCCTTGGAAGCTTATTAAACCCCAACTAGATCCTCAATGATCTAGGCTTGATCCAACGGACACAAGACTTCCCCTACAACTCTATAATGAAAGATAGTTTGATACAAGAGTCCAATCCCTAATCTAGCCTAGAGACTTAATTCTAATAGAAAGGGTATGAGAAAGAAGACCCTTGACAAAACACACAAGTGTGGATTAAGTACTTGTGTGGCTCTCTTGCGAAGATGTGTGTTCTTCCGTAGATGATAGAGGTGAAGATTAGGAACACTTAATGTTTAGACTTAGAGGATTAGGCAAGAGAAAAGAGAGGAAAGAATGCATGTAAAAGGTAAGGAATACAAAGGCCAAGTGGGGTATTTATAGGCCAAGGAGCACAAATTGTGAAAACACAATTCGTGCCTGGCACGCTGCCCACGCACTAGCGCATGTCCAGAGCGTAAGATTTCCAAAGATAAATTCTTTAGGACTTGGCGTTTTAACTACCTGAACTTGTTAAACCCCTAATTGTACTTCACGCTATGACCTTTCAATCATTCTTATGCTCAAGGTCAACCAACTTAAATAACCATTTGATAAAAACGTTTGTGAAGTATTAAAAGCATTTTTACTTATCTGATATTATAAAGAGGGAAAAGAATTATCGAAAAGGGTATTCTGGGTATTCCTCAAAGTGATAACTAGCCTAGTTGGGATCCAACTAAAGATAGAAAGGGCTAGTTAGGAACCAAGAGAATATTCTTAGAATATTCTTTGCTTGGTGAAAAAGGGAGGAAAGATTTGAAATTTGAATTTCAAATTCAATAATATATATGTTGGATAAGAGAGGATGAGGTGTGTGTGAGTTGTCAAATTCACTACTATGATTTGTTACAATTGAAACAATAGAAGAATCATGTAGGTTTTTAAGCTTTTTACACAATATTTAAATTTTTCTAAGACATCATCCATAGTCTTTACAAACATAACCCAAGTTTAATTTGAGTAGTCATCAACAGTTATTAAAGTGTAGAAGTTCCCTCCGTAACTTTAAATTGGAGATGGACCAACCAAATCTAAGTGTAACAACTCTAAAACCCTATTAGTTGACAATTGTTTCCTAGTCCTATTGTTTGCATTACCTTGTCTCCCTAAACCACATGTATCACAAAAGTGTCTTTTAAAGCTTAACTTTGGTAGGTTCTTTACTAGTTCGTTGGAAGGTAAGTTTTGAACTAACCTCATATTGGCGTGACCTAACCTCCTATGCCAAAGCGTTGAGTTATCCACCATGGATGCAAGACAAATTTATTGTTTAGAGTTATCTCCCAATTTGCACGTATATAAGTCATTTCTCCTATGACCTTTAGCTAGCAATTTTCCTTTTTTACTAATATCACAATCTACCTTAGTAAAGCTAACTACACTATCATTATCACATAATTAACCTACGCTAATCAAGTTAAAAGCTAGATCGCTAACATGCTCAACATTGGTAAATGTAATGGAGTCATGAGTAATATTACATCCACCGATGACCTTGCCCTTTAGGTTTCTCCCAAATACAACATGTCCACCATCATACGCCTTGTACGAAGTAAACAATCTTCCATTCCCGGTCATGTGCTTAGTGCAACCACTATCCATAATCCAATTGTCCGGTAGTAGATCGCATTTAAGACATACCTACATGAAAATATGAATTCATGGTCATGGTACCCATTTATTCATGGGTGTCCATTGTGGTTAGCAAATATGGTGCCCAAGTTAACCATTCTTGGGTCTTGTAGTAAGGTACATAGTTTATGTAGGTCGTACCTTGAGAACGCGGACCAAGGATTGATTTAGAAATCATGAGCTTTTGAAAGTTTGGTCCAACGCTCTAAGGTGTTAGGTAGAATTTTTCTCTCCTTTGGAAGGTGCTAGGTTGATGATACGAAGACCTCTGGTTTTTGTAAAATTTTCTTTTTCTCAAAGATTGGTTATTTTGAAAAGAAGGTCTTCGAGTATATGAGTTTGAATGCCTCATATGTGGTGTGGGTAAAAGAGGTCAAGGGTCAACTTGACGCCGTGTGTATCCAAGTCCATTGTTTGATGTCCTTGGCGTGTTGTTTCCACTCTTCTAATGGGTGCTTGATGACCTCGAGTGTTTGCAAAATAGGTTTGAGGGAAAACGGGTTTAACAGAGCTAGTTGACGCAATTTCTTTTTGGCTTTGTTTTACCAATGCTATTGGTTTGTTTGGATTTGTAGAAGTGGTTTTATCATTTTTTGAAAATCCAAGACCTTCCTTATCTTGGGACACTTTTTGACGACTTAGCATATCGTCTAAAGCAATGCTACTAGATTTGAACTTAGAAAAATTCAACGCTTCATCTTGAAGTTTAGAAACATTGCTCGTTAAAGAGTCAACCTCTTGTGTGAGTTCAACACACTTTTGACAAGGTTCAACCAACTCTTTATTAACAAGTTTTTTTACTTCAATTTCAAGATCATTGATTTCACTTGAAAGATTTGAATTTTTATCTTCGAGAGCGCGTTTTTCTTTTAAATTTTTCAAAATTTTAGTAAAATCTTTGTTAAACTTTAGGAGTTCCTCATTCTCCTTTTGCAAATCAATAATATTTAAATCAATATTAAAACTAGATGGTTTGGATACTACCTCCTTTGTGTCAACTGCCATGAGACAAGTTGCGTCGTTTTGGTGTTTATTGTCGTCTTCACTATCGCTCCATGTTCTCCTTCTATTCTATAATTTTAGCAAGCTCCCTTTTTATTTGAGCTTTCACCACCTTTGTCCTTAAAGATATTACCGCGGCCTTTACCAAACTGATTTTTGCCATTACCAAATCGATTTCAGCGTCTGAATCATTTACCCTTGCATAAGAACTTACGGAAGTTCCTAGCCAATAAATTAAATGCCTCGGCTTCTTCTTCATTAATATCTTCGTCACTTTCTACTTGACTATCACTATCATAACTAGTTTGCTCCCTAGTGACTTTAGCTTTATGAGCTAAAGACTTGACCTTTTCCTTGGTGGTTTTGGAAGCTACGCCATCATTATCCAAAACCATTTCATACACTTTAAGGTTGCCGATTAGCTCATAAAGAGGGAGAGTGGCCAAGTATTTGGCTTCTTCAACAGCCATCACCTTGGCTCTCCATTTTAATGGAAGTACACGAAGAAAATTTCTAACATGATTTTTGCTAGAATAGTTTGGATCTAACGATTTAAGATTAGTTACAATAGCATTGAATCTTGTGAAGCCGCTATCAATAGTTTCTTCATTTAAGATTGAGAACTTCTCGTATTCTTGAGTGAGAAGATCAATCTTGTAATTATTGACTTGAGAATTGCCTTGGTGAGTGATGATGAGAGTATGCTAAACCTCCTTACACATGAATACTCTTTCATACTCTTTACGCGGTAGGGCGTTGTAAAGAGTCATCTTGGCTTTATTTTTCTTGCCAAGCTTCTTCTTTTGATCATCTTCAAGAAGTTCATATGGCATTTCCTTCATAAGCTTGGTTTTGGAGTCTTCAACTTCATAATAAAAATTTCCGTTTTGGATGACTTGCCACAAGTCAATATCTTTGGACTTAACATAAGTCTCAAAGCGGGCTTTCCAAAAGAAAAAGCCATTTTGTTCAAGCAAAAGTGATATTTGCATAAAACACACCTCGACGTAGTTCTCTTGAGCCATGGATCTTAACTCAACTTTAAAAAAAATAAGAGTTAGGAATTCAAATTTTTGAAAAAGAAGTTTTCAACTTAAAACGGCTTCTCGGGAAGGTTTTAACGCTTGAAAACTTGAGCAAGCTATACTAATACCAAGTATAGAACTGTAAAAGGGGTGAATACGTTTTTCTTGACTTCTTTGAAGTTTATAAAACTTCAAGTCTCGAAAGAGTCGAGTGGTGTATTAATCTACTTTGCAAAGTAAACAATAAGTAGATAGAGAGAAGAAGAGAAACCATAATATAAACTAGTTCGAGAAAGGAGGTTTAGTCCTTCCGTACGTCTAGTTATAAATCCACGACACCGATACTATTCCTAGTGTAATCCTTATGGTAGTCACATATCGTATTACAATTTAACTCCACTGACTTTCAACAAAGCTCGACGCTCACACAGAAGAGTTACTACCTACGGTATTCCCCCTCGGAATCCACCCCTAAGAACCTGTGATTCGACTTAACCTATAACTATAGAAGCCTTCCCCTTGGAAGCTTATCAAACCCCAACTAGATCCCAGTGATCTAGGCTTGATCTAACGGATACAAGACTTCCCTTGCAACTCGATAATGAAAGATAGTTTGATTCAAGAATTAAATCCCTAACCTAGCTTATAGACTCAATTCTAATAGAAAGGGTATGAGAAAGAAGACCCTCGACAAAATACATAAATGTGGATTAAGTACTTGTGTGGCTCTCTTGCGGAGATGTGTGTTCTTTAATAGATGATAGAGGAGAAGATTAAGAACACTTGATGTTTAGACTTAGAGGATTGGAGGAGAGAAAAGAGAGGAAAGAATGTTTGCAAGATTTAAGGAATACAAAGGCCAAGTGGGGTATTTATAGGACAAGGAGCACGAATTGTGAAAACATAATTCGTGTCTGGCGCGTTGCCCACGCGCTAGCGCATGGCCAGCGCACCAGATTCCTGAAGATAAATTCTTCGGGACTTGGCGTTTTAACTACCCGTACTTGTTAAACAACTCAAATAGCCATTTGATAAAAATGGTTAAACTTGATTCACCTAACAAACGCACTAACGGGCTGAGAACCCGATCGTGAGTAGTGTAGAGATGGTAAATCCGAGGTTGTCCCAAGAGCTAAGTGTCAATTAGTTTTAATTTGAAGTGTCACGTTTTTAAAGTGTTTTGAGTTTTATTTTGAAAATAACAGGAAAGTAAATATGTAGAAATTAAAAGAGAGAAGTAATCAGGGAGAAAAGCGTGCTAGCCTAGCCATTTCATTACTATCGTTATAACTACGATTTATTGTGTAATGTTACATCATGGTTTCATTGGTGGTTTCTAAATTCGACGAACTTGAATAGATATCTTTAGTCTGCACTATAATTTTTGCGATCTTGAATTCCTCAAATGTCACGAAGGAAGGGCAAACAGGTTATAGTGATTAATCCCAACTATCCCAAGAACTAGTCTAATAACCTATACAGATTATTAACCCTCTCTGAAAGAGTTCCTATGCTTTTTAAGTATATTACGTGATAGAGGCTTCCTACACAAGGGTTAGGATGATCAACCTTCCCTAGTACCCTGCTAATCATATGTTCAAGTGGTAATCTAATAACAGGATTAACATGATCTAAACCACCCGCAATACTACCAAAACCTAGGGTTACACGATAGTCAAAGTATATCCAACGAAACCCTAATCTAACAGGAAACAAACAGTATAACGATAGTAGATTCATGACTAGGCTAGCACTTGAAGTGCTTAGCCGCTCATAGCAACAACAAAGCAAGAATTAATAAAGATAATTATAGATGGAATACTCATAATTCTTACAGAATTTGTTTATGAACGATTAAATACAAAAGTAAGTTAAGTGTGATCTCCCTTGGACTTCTGGTGGAATTCTTCGAGCTATGGAGGCCTTGATCACCCCTTAGATCTGTCGTAGAATGGTTGATGTTAAAATGGTTGAATGAGGCCTTTATTGATAGGTTTTAAATATGTTACGGTGTAACCTTTTAGAGATTTATGCTGTAAACTGCTGACGTGCACTTTCCATCTTAAAGGCTTAAAGGATGTTACGACGTAATCAAGTGTCCATGTTACGCCGTAATGCTGACTCATATGACTTATCCTTCCATAATAATAATGTTACGGCGTAAACCTTACGTGTGGTTACTCCATAATCTTGATAGGTGACTGATAAGCTGACGTCTAGAGTTAATTATTTGATTATCAAGTTTTACATTTATATTTAGCTGACAAACCTAAAACAACACTTTAACGAGTAGTGTACCCGGTCAAGATGAAGTTTCGCGATAAGTAGGGTGTCGAACACTAAGAGTGAAACATTAATCCTAAATTCTATCATTATTTTAATTAGTTCTAACTAGTCTATTTACTGGTTAAACCTATGCTATATACGTTGTCTAATGATATGGGGGTTTTTAGCCTGAGAGACTGGCACAGGTTTGGTTGTGACAAATATCAATTCAATAGACAATAAACACAAAAGAAGAAAATTAGAAGTTAGAAAAGCGGTACAAGCCAAATGATAGAAAATTGTATTAGCCATATTAAATCCAGTTCAATGTCGGTTTGTTTGTTTTAGTTCAATGATTTACTTATCTCGAAGTGGCATATCATTCTTAAGACTTAGGCGGGACATCATCCTAAGACCTAGAAACGATTAATCCTGTCATAATTAACGCATCCGTATAAAGCATACTTTAGTTTAATTATAATCAATCTTAGGGAATTAAAGCAGTGGTGATCCTGTTAAAACCCTAGCCCAACAGGACTTTACCCACTTATTGTTTGACGGTGTTTTATATACTGGTAGTCCACTATTCAAATCTTTATCAGTTAATTAAGAGCATGATTGCTGAAACATAAACGGGTCCAACTAAGCTCATAATTTAAAGACAAAGATAGAACATTATTTGTGATCCTATTAGTCCAGTGATATTAAACACGATATGGAGAGCTATCCCGGTATCTAGAATACTTGGTCCATATCACTAGATCCAGTTGAATGATAGGTCGCATATTCAAACACATAAACAAGTATGAGGTGATAAACATAATTAAACAATCAATGATAAATTAAGAAATCAATTTTAAAACAAACCAAACATTTAACTTTCATTAAGATGGCTAATACCCGAGGGTATTAGCCCACAACCATTGTAATTATACAAGCGTAATCAAACAATTGCAAATCGAACGATTAAAAGTAAAAATTACATGATGTCTTCTATGGATTCGTGATCAATGCTTGACCTTGGTGGCTGATCTTCTCTTCTAAAATTTATCTTCAATGAGTATGGTATAAAGAATATGATATTGCACACTAAAAACTCATTTTTGAGTCTTCTATTTATCGTGTCTGAAAAAGACTCGATACGCCGTATCTGGCAAGGTCGATACCGCATATTGGGCTAGATTCCTTAGAGTGCGCGCTACGTTCTCAATCAATCAGTGATATCTTTCCCAATTTACTTTATTTAATGTATCATCGAATAGTTATCTTCGTGGATACGGCGTATGGAAACATAAGGGATACGCCGTATTGGGAATTGGTCAAACGCGTTTTCTTGCGAAGTCTTGGCGCAGATACGCCGTATCTCTTTAGTTGGATACGGCATATTGGTCAGAAATCAGCAATCTTCAAATAACTTTGTTTTAGCTCTAAATTATGCGCCTTTTAGCTTGTCTTCACAAAAAACTCCTAAATTACTACATTTATCAACTTTAAAGCAATTAAGTACCAAATAATGCAATAATTATATAAAAGTGGGCAAAACAGATGGGATAAATGATATAATAAAGTGACGTTATTTGATGTCATCAAATATCCCCCACTTGAATCCTACTTGTCCTCAAGTAGACTTTAGAAAAGTTTTTGTTTATGAAAATGTGTCCCAACCGAAGTTGAGAATTTTCTGTTTAAGCATCATTTTGTCCTAATCACCTGTACATAACCAAGCTCCTCACAAAATATGGAAATGAAAACACTTAGATCACTCGACTAATCTAGGGTGCAACATTTAATTGGTACGCTTAATTGCTCGGTCGTGCCATAGGCTTGGCAAGGATACACATCTACACCGCTAAAGCTAAGGAGAATAAGTCAAAAGCTAAATTGGGTTAAGAAGGCTTAGGGTTGATCATTCAACAATCTTTTACCATAAGTACCACACCAACAAGGCAGTTTCATCGTACATACACGGCCATAATGATGGAATAGACACATACAATCCAATCACATCCCTATTCGTGTTTAACCAGCGGTTAGGATGAAGAACGATATAAGGCAGGGAGCTTCTAAATTTCACCAAAAGTCATCATCTAACAAGGCAGCTGAGACATGCATACATGCCCGTAACGACAAAATAGACATGCATGCTCAAACAATTCCTCGTTCGAGTGGACATTAAGGTTAGTTGCTAAGAAAGGGAAGAAAATTGGTGTTAAACAAGATTTCACGAAACAAATAGATTAAGCCAACAAATAAGGTACGGTTGCTAGTAACTTTCCCCCGACCGTTCCATGACAAAGACTCGAACATATAGACAAATGCCTCGATCACATAAATGATAAAGACAACCTAAGTTGGCATTCCCATAATGGTCAACTTCCCTTACATCTCGCTCTATACATACTTTTACAGAGTAAGTGATGATATCGGCCACTTTTTACAAGACTTTACATCGTTGATTTTTGTAACGTATCAACGAATAATCGATCTTTACAAGTGATTCCTTTGGTATAGACTTCTTTTGAACCGACTATTTTTCTTCCTTCTCTTTTTTTTGCTTTTTCTCTCTTTTTTTTGCAATACATCATAATCTCGGTTTTATTTCACCGTCTTCACTATCATAATTTGTCCGGATAATCTTTTCCTTGTAACACTTCTTCTTCGGACATGATTCATAATCGCGAAAGTAGCAAAACTTACGAGCTACATATTTTTCCCATTGCATTGTGCAATTTCCCGACCATTACAGAGATAGAAAATTTTCACTTTGACACAGGAAATACAAAACTTTACACGGAAGCAACTAGCAACATTGATTAAAATAGGCTTAATCTACACGGTAGGCTAAGGTGCAAAGGTGTAACAAAACATATAATATGGTGTAAAAAAAGAAAGAAATGGCTCAACAGGTTGTTCTAGGGGATTTTACTCTAAAAATAAGAGTAATCAAAGGGTTACACGGGAGGTAACTAACCAGTGTAGTTATTCATTTTTACGACATGTAGGCTATTTGGTTTAATCCTAGAAATTTATCAGTTGAATATGTTCCTCCATCTAAATCCATAATACTTATCATTGCGGTCTCGAGTGATATACCAGGCCAAGTTCTAAAGTCCACTACATCACCGGCACACTCATAATATTGTGGAATTTTTAGGTAAACAATTGGAAACAGAATAGGCTTAATTCTCATAATATGTATCAAGGGTTATAGTGCGCTGGGTAATGAAACTAGTGATTTTTACAAAAGTCATGCTAAATTTTTTTAAATTTGGCCTATTTTTAAGCACTTTTAAGCTTGTAGCATGTTATTTTGTAAAAAAGAAGACAAGTACGTTCTAATTCTCCATCCCCACACTTAAATTATACAACATCCTCGTTGTATAGATAAAACAAATAAATAACAAGGGAAAATAGAATTAGAACGGAAAACTCCCTAATGCTTTGCTCGTGATAATTCTCCAAGATGAGTTCTTGAGCAAAAAGTATGTTAACTAGGGATTTAGAATGCCTGGATAAGTTCAACACATATCCTCTTCAGAATATACCATATCATAGTTTCAGCAAGGTCTTGTATAAAAGATTAGAAGACACGTGTAATTTCTATCTCGCTACAATGGTACAGGAAAACAATTAAACACACAACTATACAGGGATCAATAAGCCGTATCCCAAACCCTAGGATACGCCGTATGGTTTTTGTAAAAACAATTAAATACTATATATTAAATATTTAGTTTTTAAAACTGATAACGTCCAGACACGTCTATACGCCGTATCCAGAGGGGTTCGATACGCCGTATAGAGTGTCTGGTAAGACAGACTCGTGCAACAAATAATTAAAATGTGACAAACAATTAAAATGGTCGGGTTGTCTTCCGGGAAGCACTTTTGTTTCAGTTGGTCTTTAATTTCGACCCTTTTTCTTTCTTCTTCTCATTCGTTATCCATAATTCACTCGCACTTGTCCCCGAGAGCAAATTTCTTCATAATCATTTGTCATGATGCGTACTTGTTGAAAAATTTCATGCCGAGCACGACGACTTTTGTTATATCATCACCGTCAATGATGGTAAAACCTGTGATAATAGAAAAACTTCTGACGAAAACAGGTATATCGATCAAAGTTCCGGCATGACTCTTCCCTTCTTCCTTATTTTTAATTATGGAATAATAAAAGCTTTTGGACATTAAGTTAATGGACAAGGAAGGGAGGAGGTCAGCGTTAACATACTTATACCCGATTACACAAGAAAAATTCATTTTATAAGAGTCGATTTTAACAAAAGTTGGCTCAAAAACATCTTGATTTGTTTTAGGTTGTAGAGGTGTGTCCAAATCATTTAATTCTATGTAATTACCATAAGTTGGGTCGAATGGTTCATCACCCTCTCCTATAAGACTTATGTTTTTGAATCAAGACTTTTTATCACAAAGACCCTTTTAATTATGCTAGCGGCGGGCTTAATACTTTTAAAAACAAGTTTTTCTTCCCTACCCTTAAAGTAATTTTCCTTTTGAAGACATCAATCTTGGAGTGGACAGTTGACAAGAATGGTCGTCCGAGGATTAAAGGGACATCGTCATCCTCGGGTATGTCTAAGATGATAAAGTCACTAGGGAAAATAAATTTGCCTATCCTTACTAGCACATTTTTAATAATACCCCTTGGTTGTTTTATGGTTCGGTCAGCCAGTTTGATGGTCAACCTAGTGTGAGATAAAATTATTAGACCAAGGTTAGTGTAGGTAGAGAATGGCATAACACTCACACTTGCTCCTAGGTCAATAAGAGCTTTATCAAAACATATATTATGAATAAAACAAGGTAAAGTAAAGCTCTCTAGGTCTTTTTCTTTCTGAGGCAAGGTGTGATCATAAGCATCCAAAATCTTCACATCTTGTGCCTCTCTCTAATCATCACAGCCGAAGTTTTGCAGTCATCTTGGAAAAGGGACTATTTTGGAAAATATGATCTTGTGTTATGTACCCGATACGGCGTATGAACCACATCCGATATGGCGTATCTCAGAAAAATCAGCTTTAGCAGTTGAGATTGATTTAACTTGGTCTCGAGGGTTAGTCTCTGTAGAGTTGGGCAGGCTTCTAAACCCTCTTTCTTGCAAGACCTTGCTCATCTGTCCGATTTGTATTTCCAAGGTCTTAATTGAAGCTTCTTGATTTCTTATTGCTGCATCGGTAGAAGCTCGGATCTCTTTGATTATTACAGAGTTTCTCATGTCTTTACCTGATTCGACCATAATTTGGTCATGATTCTTTCGAGGCCGTCTCGGTCAGGATACGAAGAGTTTCCATTGTTTCGTTGGTAGAATCCTGGCCCTGCTGCTCTATATTGTCCTCTAGGTTGATAGGGTGCACCAAACTGTGTATAGCAAGCTTCTTCTAAAGTTTTCCTTTCTTCCATTTATGGACAATCCTTCGTATAATGTGTTCCCTTGCATAGTTCGCATCTGACCTGAGCAGCGTACACTTTCTCATTTACTTTCTTTACTTCTTGTCCGAGATTGTTGAGTTGGGCTTAGATAGCAGCAAGCCCGTCAGAAGTTTCAGTACTTCTAGTCCTGAAAGATGTTCCATTGTGCCATTTCTGGGAGTATCCAACCATTTCTTGGATGGCTATTTTAGCATCAGCGGCAGTTTTGGAAGGTATGGCACCCTTTGAGTCCAGAATTTATCGAGTTGGAACATCGAGCCCATTATAAAACAAGATGACTTTCTGCATGTCGGTTAAGTAATGTTGAGGGCACTTCATCAGTAATTCTTTAAATCTTTCCCATGCACGGAAAAGGCTTTCATCGGGTTCCTGTTGGAAGTTGTTGATTTCCTCCATTTTCTTTGCGGTACGGGCAGGTGGACAATATTTGTTTAGAAAATTAGTTTTAAGAACTTGCCAGGTTGTAATCGAGCTTGATGGCTGGTTCCTTAGCCATCTGCTTGCGGCTTCAGTGAGGGATACAGGGAAGGCTCGAAGCATGATTTGATCTTGAGTTATTTTTGGGATGTGAAATAAGTCAACAATCTCTAGAACCTTCTTGATGTGCTCGTTTGCAACTTCATGTTCTAAACCACTAAAAGTATTGTCACGAATTTCCTTAAGAAATTGCCCCTTTAATTCAAAGTGGGTGTCTTGGTTGATCGTGGGCCTAGTAACGCCCGACCCGTAATCTCCTCAGGTTTTGCTCATGTAATGCTCCATTGTTTCAGTCATTGTTTCTCTTACTTCTTCCTCTAATTGTTCCTC
Source organism: Tanacetum coccineum (assembly GCA_026074375.1). Taxonomy (NCBI): domain Eukaryota; kingdom Viridiplantae; phylum Streptophyta; class Magnoliopsida; order Asterales; family Asteraceae; genus Tanacetum; species Tanacetum coccineum. The sequence continues at coordinate 27,839 of BQNB010013090.1, read as the reverse complement.
GATGTCAAAAATGTGATCGAAATCTGGTGAATTTAATTCTACGAGACTTGGTGTATCGAAAAGCCTCCTTCTTGAGCAAATCTTGTGTTCCGGGTTTTCAAAAGGTGAGAGTAGTTCCTTTGTAGAACTTCTTGTCATGCACTACCTAAAATAAATGATAATAAATCACTAGGATATGTCTTGATGAGAGAAATCAAATGTAGAATCGAAACAAATGGATTTTAGGTTTGCTAGTGTATTCGTTGACATATACGCCTTATTCAATTAGTTTGAAGACACCGTATAGGTCTGTTGAAAACCAATACGCCGTATTGAGTTCACAGAATACGCTGTATTGTTTGGAAGAACAGATACGTCATTTAGATTGTAAAACTCAATACGCTATTCTGGGTAGAAGGTTTGATACGTCGTATCTAACTGGTGGATAAGGGGTATTAGATGATCAGTCAGAACAGAATACTATTTAAAAATAATTAAATGCTGGAAACAAACAATTTAAACACACAACGCATATAAAAACAGAATTAAATAATTAGATTACACTAAACTAAACTAATTAATGGTTAGAAATACTAATAAGAATGAGGTTTAATTAATTCACTCCCCAGCAACGGCGCCAAAAACCTGATGTGCTGTCGTGTAGGGTCAATTATTTGATTATCAAGTTTTACATTTATATTTAGCCAACAAACCTAAAACAACACTTTAACGAGCAGTGTACCCGGTCAAGACGAATTTTCACAGTAAGTAGGGTGTCGAACACTAAGAGTGAAACATTAATCCTAAATTCTATCAGTATTTTAATTAGTTCTAATTAGTCTATTTACTGGTTAAACCTATGCTATATATGTTGTCCAATGATATGGGGGTTTTCAGCCTGAGAGACTGGCACAACTTTGGTTGTGACAAATATCAATTCAATAGACAATAAACACAAAAGAAGAAAATTAGAAGATAGAAAAGCGGTACAAGCCAAATGATAGAAAACTGTATTAGCCATATTAAATCTAGTTCAATGTTGGTTTGTTTGTTTTAGTGCAATGATTTACTTATCTCAAAGCGACATATAATTCTTAAGACTTAGGTGGGACATCATCCTAAGACCTAGACACGATTAATCCTGTCACAATTAACACATCCGCATAAAGCTTCCTTTAGTTTAATTATAATCTATCTTAGGGAATCAAATCAGTGGTGATCCTGTTAAAACCCTAGCCCAACGGGACTTTACCCACTTATTGTTTGACGGTGTTTTATATATTGGTAGTCCACTATTCAAATCTTTATTAGTTAATTAAGAGCATGATTGCTGAAACATAAACGGGTCACCTACCGGTCCAACTAAGCTCATAATTCAAAGACAAAGACAGAACATTATTTGTGATCCTATTGGTCCAGTAATATAAAGCATGATATGGAGAGCTATCCTGGTATCTAGATTTCTTGGTTCGTATCACTAGATCCAGTTGAATGATAGATCGCATATTCAAACACATAAACAACTATGAGGTGATAAACATAATTAAACAATCAACGATAAATTAAGAAATCGATTTTAAAACAAATCAAACATTGAACTTTCATTAAGATGGCTAATACCGGAGGGTATTAGCCCACAACCATTGTAATTATACAAGCTTGACCTTGGTGGATTCGTGGTCAAGAGAGTAAAAATTACACGATTAAGAGAGTAAATATTACACGATGTCTTCTATGGATTCGTGATCAATGCTTGGCTTTGGTGGCTGATCTTCTCTTCTAAAATTCGTCTTCAATGAGTATGGTATAAAGAATATGATATTGCACACTGAAAACTCATTTTTAAGTCTTCTATTTATAGTGTCTGAAAAAGACTCGATACGCCATATCTGGCAAGGTCGATACGGTGTATTGGGCTGGATTCCTTGGAGTGCGCGCTACATTCTCAATCAGTCAGTGATATCTTTCCCAATTTACTTTATTTACTGTATCTTCGAATAGTTATCTTCGTGAAGACGGCGTATGGAAACATAAGGGATACGCCATATTGGGAATTGGTCAAACACATTTTCTTGTAAAGTCTTGGCGCGGATACGTTGTATCTCTTTAGTTGGATACGGCGTATTGGTCAGAAATCAGCAATCTTCAAATATCTTTATTATAGCTCCAAATTATGCGCCTTTTAGCTTGTCTTTACAAAACACTCCTGAATTACTGCATTTATCAACTTTAGAACAATGAAGTACCAAATAATGCAATAATTATATAAAAATGGGCAAAACAGATGGGATAAATGATATAATAAAGTGACGTTATTTGATGTCATCAGTGACGTGTCTTGCCTTGAATATATTATGGCGTAACACTATCGTAGGGGTTACACCGTAAAGTCTCGTAGGAATATGTGTTTTCTTCATTTTTACGTCCTTTTTCTGTGTTTCTTGTCACATACTTAAATTTTACCTGAAAACAAAGAAATAACCGTAAAAGTATCGAATTCAAGTATTTATAAGACAATTGCAAGTATTTTAGGGTAAAATTGAAACTAAAAAGTATCAAATATTTGATGTTATCAAATATCCCCCCACTTGACTTTTGCTTGCCCTCAAGTAGACATGTTAGAATAGTTTATAAAAAGGTTTCTCTGATTTAACTCAAAGAAATGAATCTATAAAAGACTTATGCTAGAAACATCAAAGCCGAACACCGCACAAAAAGAGGATCAAAAATCACTCAACTCTTAACTAGCTAAGTGTTCATTTTAAGGGTGATCGCTCATTAGCACAATCATAGCATGTATTCTATCATAAGCTTGGAGAGTACACAAATCTGCACTTGGCACGAATGATTTAACTGGGGTGAGTTTTGTAAGGGGGGTGAGGGCTTGAGATACACAAACTCACTTTAACACCCCCAAATGGGGTCGCAGCGAATCATGCTGGGGGTGGATACTCAAATCAAGAGCACAAGAAAAATATTATAAGAACTACCATTTAAAAGTCATTAAAACTGATACACATGGATTTAACAAATGTTGTTACATAATCCGAAACTTTCACTGTCATTGTTCAAAATACAAGATTTTATCCATATCAAATATATCCACAAAATGAATGCAATCAATCTTTAACTACAATAACACACCACACACAAACGACCACCAATGTATCCCTTGTCTTGTACCTCATATGATCTCCTGAGAAACCTTTACTAAAAAAAAAAAAAAAGTTTTCAACATATCTTAGTAGTGATGAATTCTGGGTGGAGGGGGGGTGGGGGGGTGTGGTGGGGTGTGCTGATGATATGGAGATATAATGTAGGACCCGCAAGATTTCACAGACTACATTCTAACAACATGCAAACATAAGAACAATCTTACTATTCTAAGCTCATACCTGAACACAGCATGAGAGTGGAATACTCTCATATAAACATAGCCAACATTGTCCGAGTGTGATTGATGGTCGGGAGGGGGGGGGACATATACATAACACACCATGTCTCTCATATATATCTTAACAGGTTCCTTATATATCCGACAAAACGCATGACATAAGACTTACATATACAACGGAATGCCAATCCCCAAATAGATCTATTATAACATTCGCTCTCATAACTATAATTGACAGTTCAAGATATGGGCTCAAAAGGTTATCGCTACTTAGGAAAAAAATTGGGAGTTGGGGTAATATGTCCAAGTTGCGTCCAATTGTAAAACATGCATATGTTTCTCACCCCAAAACTTGTAAATCATTATAAATGTAAAACTTGGGGCTATGAACTCACCTTGAGTGAGTGAATCGATAATATAAATCAAATGCGTGAAAATGCGTCACAAATACTAGGCAAACACATAATCAATATATTTAAAACACTTGCGTCCAATTTATAAAACAAAGCATGTTTTCACCCCAAATAATAGTAAATCAGTAAAACTATAAAAAGTGGGGCTATGAACTCACCTTGAGTACAGATAGTCCAAATAATCACAGATAAAACGTCACGCAAAACGTTTAGATGCAACCTATTTAAATTAAGGTCGTATAAGTACCGAGTACTTTAATTAATAACGTTAAACACAATCCTATAGTAGTTACATCGTACTATCGTTCGGGCTATCATAATTAAAGAGGTCATGACATGACGTACGAGGAGTTTAGGACACTTTAAATCGTAAATCCAACAACTCATCGATACGCCATCCGAAGAGGCCTCATTATGAAACTCCCTAGTAATATAGCACTTTGATAACCACTCAATATTCTATATAGCATAATCACCGACTAATCGTTTTAGTAAAATAATATTTATAAAGTGAAAACGTTTATAAATATACTTTTCGTAAAAATGACCTAATTTGGTCGTTTTAAGTCCGTTGCTCGCGTTTCTTACGTCCACGTCTTCGTAGTAAGACGAGTGATCAAAATATTACATTTTCAAGTTTTTGATTTTCTGCGATGAATAGTGTTTTTACTATTCACAACAGCTATATACTCGATTTTATACTTTTAATTACGAAAAACCCGTTTTAGTCGTATCTTATTCGTTATAGCTCCGTTTTTAGCGATTCTTTCGAGCACGTTCTCGTAATTGAAAGTTTTATCATATTATGGATGTTTATAAAGTATAAGTTTCTGTGGTGAATAGTACTTTTTATAAAAATTGTTTTATAAAAGTATTAACTATCTTAAACTTGTAAATGGCGTATCTTCTTCGTTATTAATCGGTTTTTCGAGTTCTTTATGACCCATCGATCCTTGTGACATGTAGTATTTTATAAAATCATAAAACATATATGTAAATTTTAATTTAACAGCCCTAAGATAAGTTTTTTCAAAAATGTGTTAAAACTTGTTTTTAGACTTTTAGCTTTTACCACTTTGTTACAACAAACCCGTTAGAACCTAATATCTTTAATGTCTTTACATATATTAGGTCCATTAGGTCATGTTTTGTCCAAAGAAGTCCATAAGTATCAAGAGCACAAGTCCTTGCAATACTTTCACATCTAATTTAATAAGAAAACTTTTAGAAACCCTAATTTGTTCATATATATGTTTACTCTTAAGCGTCATGTTAAAACACTTATACATTCCTTTTAACATAATATTATCATCCATATGACATGTAAATAATGCATACAAAAACATTTAATCATATGTAAAAAATCCATTTACATATTCAAAGTACCCTAAATGGTGATTTAGCTAAATAAAAGGCATTTGAACTATATAAATTCTTAGTTATTGAAATGATTAAGCCTTATCTATAACCTTGTTGTGGATGTGTAGAGAAGAGAATAAACAATCCACACCCTTGTGAATTAACAACTTGGCTTGAAAATATAAGGGTGAAAACCTAATTTTTCCCAAGTAAACCCTTTCTTTCTTTTCTTGATTCCTTCCTTGCAAATGGTTAAACCAATCTCTTCAAATACACCTTAGGATTACCTTAGATATGAGGTGTGTGTATGCTTGTATAATGATAGAAAATCAAGCTATGGATTTTGTTTTGTAGGGTTTTGAGCCGTGGTTAAGAAAGGAAATGGGAGAGTTTTGTGATTTTACCACTTTTGATTATGATCTCTATGTGTTAGTTGCTAGCTTTTATAGTGAAAATATCTAAGGAACTAACCTATGGTTACTTGCTAACTAATGTGTAGAGCTCCATAGGGAGGGGCGAGTGAGTTCTTACAAGTGTAAGTGTTTGGTCCTTAAAAATGGGGAATCATCCCTATGTATTCAAGGACAGATATTTGGACTAGAATTTTTCTTGGTCCTTCTTGTAATCGGCCACATAGGTCTCATGTGATGTTATATTGTTTATTTTGGGTATTTTATAAAACTTTAGGTATTGGGTATAAAAATGGGTATTTGTTGAAGCGTAGATAAAAATTGGTGGTTCTGGGTATGTCTAAACGTATTTTATCGCGAAACGTAAACACTTTACGTAACCAATAAAAATAAAATGTGCAAAGTTAATAATTATCCTCTAAATAATTATCTAACACTTGCTTGACGTAAACATTTAATTGTTTGATGCCCGTTTACGTTGAATGATCATTTTTAGCTTACGCGATTTAACTTAACGATTAAAATTAAAAGCAAACGCGTACAAGACTAAAAATAAATAGTGGATTATATAACGTCGTACAATGACCTAAAAACACGGGGTGTTATAGTCTTCCCCCGTTAAGTTAGCCTTGTCCTTAAGGCTTAAGACGCGACACTTGACGACGGTGCGGTCTTTGTGAAGAGGTGTGGATACTTCTTCCGGAATTGGTCTTCACGTTCCCATGTAAACTCAGGACCTCTCCTGGAGTTCCATCGAACCTTGATAATTGGGATACGACTTTGTTTCAATCGTTTAACTTCACGATCCATGATCTCTACTGGTTCCTCAACAAAATGAAGCTTGTCATCAATATGGAGTCCATCTAACGGAACGGCTAATGGTTCGTCGGCATAGCACTTCTTCAAGTTGGATACATGAAATGTATTGTGAACCCTGCTCAGCTCTTGAGGAAGTTCAAGCTTGTAAGCAACGGCTCTAACCTTTTCCAACACTTTGAAAGGTCCAACATATCTGGGGTTTAGCTTCCCCCGTTTGCCAAAACGTACTACTCCTTTCCAAGGCGAAACCTTGAGCATAACTCTATCTCCAACTTGAAATTCCATCGGCTTACGCTTTAAATCGGCGTAACTCTTTTGTCGATCACGAGCGGCTTGAATTCTTTGCTTGATCTGAATGATTTTCTCGGTTGTCTCTTGAACTATTTCTGGACCAGTGAGTTGAACTTCTCCAACCTCGGCCCAACAAACAGGTGAACGACACTTTCGACCATAAAGTGCTTCAAACGGTGCACCCTTAATGCTAGCGTGATGGCTATTATTATATGAAAACTCGACTAATGGAAAATGGTTAACCTAACCCTTTCTAAAGTCGATCATGCAAGCACGCAGTATATCCTCGAGAGTTTGAATAGTCGTCTCACTTTGTCCGTTTGTTTACGGATGATATGCAGTAGTCATATCCAAGCCAGTACCCAAAGCCTTCTGAAGTGACCTCTAGAAATTCGATGCAAACCTAGGGTCGCAATCACAGATGATTGAGACAGGTATCCCATGCCTCGTGACTACCTCTTTCAGGTACATTCTTGCCAACTTTTCCATGGGATCAGTTTCCCTCATTGGTATGAAGATTATGGATTTAGTAAGTCGGTCAACAATCACCCAAATGGTGTCATAACCTTGTGACGACTTAGGAAGCTTCATGATAAAATCCATAGTGATATTATCCCACTTCCATTGAGGTATCTTGGGTTGCACCAACAAACTCGATGGCCTTTGGTGTTCATCCTTGACCTTAGCATATGTCAAACATTTACTAACATAGGTGGCGATGTCGGCCTTCGTATTGGGCCACCAATATAGCTTTTTCATGTCCTGGTACATCTTGTTAGAACCCGAATGGATAGAGTATTTTGACTTGTGAGACTCGTGCATGATCACAGTCCTTAAATCGCCATAATAGGGTAACCAACTCCTGCCATTAAAGCATAGAGTCCCATCCGCATAGGGTTCCAACTTCTCCTTTGGTATATTCTTCCTGATCATACCTCCTACATCTTCATTCTTGATGTTCTCTGGTTTCTGTACTTTTATTTGAGCTTCTAGAATTTTCTTGGAGAGATTCAAACCAATAGTCATGACTAACGCTCAAACCTGTAATGGCTTATTCCGTTCTTTACGGCTTAAGGCATCAGCCACTACGTTTGCTTTCCCTGGGTGGTAACGTATTTCACAATCATAATCGCTGAGCAATTCTAACCAACGACGTTGTCTCTTGTTCAGCTCCTTTTGATCAAGAATGTATTGTAAACTCTTGTGATCAGTGAACACCGTGCATTTGGTTCCATACAGATAGTGTCTCTAGATTTGTAAAGCAAACACTACTGCTCCAAGTTCCAAATCATGAGTCGTATAGTTCTTCTTATGAATTTTCAATTCGCGTGATGCATAAGCAATCACCTTCTCTCTTTGCATCATCACAGCGCCCAAACCTTTGATCGAAGCAACGCAATATACGATAAAATCTTTGCTTCCTTCAGGTAAAGCCAGAATTAGTGCACTACACAACTTCTCTTAATTAGTTGAAACATTGCTTCTTGCTTGTCACCCCAATCAAACTTAACTCCTTTTTGAGTAAGCTTGGTCATTGACTTGGCAATCTTTGAAAATCCTTCGATGAATCTTCGATAGTACCCAACAAGACCTAAAAATTGCCGAATCTCCATTGGTGTTTTAGGAGATGCCCAATCTTTTATGGATTCGATTTTGGCAGGATCCACGTAAATGCCTTGACTATCAATCACGTGGCCGAGAAATTGTACCTTGGGAAGCCAAAATTTACATTTAGAGAATTTAGCATACAACTCCTCTTTCTTAAGCAATTCTAGAATTACCATAAGATGTTCTTCATGTTTCTTCTTGTTCTTAGAGTAGATGAGGATATTGTCAATAAAGACAATCATAAATTTATCCAAATGTGGCTTGCACACGCGATTCATGACATCTATAAGTACCGCTGGTGCATTCATCAAGCCAAATGGCATAACTTGGAACTCATAATGACCATATCAAGTTCTGAATTCCGTCTTCGGAATATCTTCTTCACGTACTCAAAGTTGGTGATAACCTAATCGCAAGTCTATCTTAGAATAAACACTAGATCCTTGTAGCTGATCAAATAAATCATCGATCCTTGGGAGTGGATAACGATTCTTTACCGTCAGCTTGTTCAGCTCTCGGTAGTCAATGCACATTCGAAATGATCCATCCTTCTTTTTGAAAAATAAGATCGGAGCTCCCCAAGGTGAGAAATTGGGTCTTATGAAGCCTTTGTCAAAAAGTTCTTAAAGTTGGTCTGATAATTCCTTCATTTTGGACAGGGATAATCGATAAGGTGCTCGTACTACAGGTGCAACACCAGGTATCAAATCGATTTAGAAATCCACTTGTCGAGTCAGAGGGAGACCCGAAAAGTCCTCAGGAAATACTTTAGGAAAATCTCAAATGATCGGTACGTCCTCAAGTTGCTTCTTCTTCGACTTGTCTTTAGTTTCCTTTGTAGTAACATGTGCCAAAAAGAAAGGACATCCTTTTAGCATGTACTTCTGCATTTTAGTGCACGAGATGATGTTCAGATGAGTCTCGTTTCCCCGGTCGCTTCTGTTACCACGAACAATTAAGGTTTCATTTCCCCAGAGAATACGAACGATTTTCTCGGCACAAACAATGACAGCTTGGTACTTTGCTAACCAATCCATACCAATTATGACGTCGAGACTACCAAGTTCTATGGGCATTAAGTCTATGTTGAATGGGTGATTTAAGAAATATAATGTACAACCCCGAATGATAGTGTTTAATCCAATTATTCTCCCGTTAGCTAGTTCAACATCATAATAATGATCTAAGGTAGATGGTGTGATATCAATTTAGGAGATAAATGCAGTAGACACAAAGCTTCTATCAGCACCAGTATCAAATAAGACAGAAGCATAGCGATTGTTTAGAAGGAACGTACCCGTAATGACATTTGAGTCTGGGTTTGTCCCTACACGGCCTACCGCATACACTTTCGCTAGAGCATTGCCATTTCCACCTTGGTTACCGCGGTTGTTGTTTTTCAGCTTTGGACACTCCCTCTTGAAATGTCCCTAGGCTCCACATTCATAGCAAGTAGGTTTCTGACTTGCCTAAGTGCCCCTTTGGTTGTTAGAAGTGTTGGCATTTGTAGTACTCCTACAGTTACGAGCCAGATGGCCAACTCTGTTGCACTTGTGGCATTTTGGAGCACATTGACCGTCATGGTGATAGTTGCATTTTGAGCACAGAGGTTTAGATCATCCGTAAGGTTTCTTCTCACCAGACCCTGCAGCATATTCCATGCCCGTGTTCTGCCTCTTATTCGGTTGTTGTTGTTGGTTATCATCTTGATATTTTTTGTTGTCACTCTTTTGTTTAGCAAAAGTACGGATTTTCTTATCCATCAGCTCAGTTGCAAATTCAATTGCATCTTGCATGGTTTTTGGCTTAGATGCCATTACACTTCCATGAATCATATCAGGCAAACCACTGACATATTTCTCAATCTTGTCCGACTCTTTCGGAAACATCCTAGCACACATCAATGCCAGTTCCTGAAATCGTTGGTTATAGCCTACCAAGATTGAGAAATATGTCAGTGGTTTGCCTGATATGATTCATGGAAGTGTAATGGCATCTAAGCCAAAAACCTTCAAATTCTACATCTCAGCCTTCAGCTTCTTAATCTCGCCCCTTGGGTGGTACTTGTCAGTTATCTTCTTTTTTAGGTTTGTCCAAGTCATTGCATAAGCAACATCGTGACCAAAAGTTTAACATGGGAGTTCCACCACGTTAGAGCACTTCCAAGAAGAGTACAAGTGGTAAACTTGATTTGGTTTTCCACAAAGTAGTTGCTTATACGGAACACAGTTTCCATTCTTTCAAACTACTGAGTCAACTCGATGACTCCTTCAGTACCCTTAAAGTATAGGGATTTGCATTTCATGAAGTCTGGGTAAGTACACTCACGAGCAGGAGGAGCTTGTCTCCTTACACCCGTGATTGAATCATGACTGTCTTCGCCATTTTAGCTTCTTTCAGCGTCATGTGCTACCAATGCATCAGCAACGCCTTAGTCGATTAGTCTCTTAAGTTGCTCATCAGTCACATAAGTAGTGGGGGTGGTTGTTGTGGCTGGTGTTGATCTGGTGGTTCTTTTTGGTGCCATTTTCTTCAAATCACAAGAAAACATAATACCCATTAGATTTCATAAAATCATAACCATGACATGACATATACATAATAAATAAAGTGAGATCACATCGCACAATGAAATATACAACTGAATTGAAATTAATGGTGTAGCTAAATTGACATTCATTCATAATAAATTTGATTATAAACATGACATAATACATCCTTTCCATATATAATCTAGAAATATACATGACCTAATTTGGTTACAAAATGATCAATACCCTTAGGTTACAAGATGAAATATAAACAACCTAAAGCCTTACTAGCCGGGAGTTACCCCGTAATAATTAGTAGGCTATACAACATAGCTACAACATAACCAAATCTACAAACTACTACCGGCCTCCTCTGGTATCTCGGGCTGTGCTTGACCGCTAGCAGGTCCCTGCTGACTCTGGAGTTCTGTCACCTGTGTCTGCAGTGTCCTCATCAGTGTTAGTGTCTCCACAAGCTGTGCCTGTCTCCTGCGATTTGCTGCCCACAACTCCCCGATCTCGGCCTGCTATGCAAATACAGTAGTCCTCAGTGCTCTCACCTCAAAACAGGCGGTATCACTAGCATCCATCAACTGTACCCAAGCCTCACAAGAAAGTCTAGCCTTAGTCTCTATCGGTCTACCAGTGCGAGCATGAGCGCATATGTCTCTACACAGCATGTTGAGTTGACCGCTCATTAATAATCTATCATCATGTGCATCGTCCAGTCTCCCATATCTCATATGTATCCTATCTGACAGTCGTACCAAAATCTGTCATCCACTGACTCAGCTCTGCCACATCGGTAGCTGTTGGTGTCCCCTGCATGTCCTTAACCATGTCATCCCAAGTATCCGTGATCATATAAACTACCTCTCTCTCGGGGTCTCACCTAATCTCATCATCTAAAGTACCAACAAATCCATAGTCTGCTCTAAAGCCTCCAGTGGGTCTAGCAGTGGGAGCAGATAAACTCTCACTGACCTCATATCTTAGACCTAGAGAAATACACAACCTCTTTTGAGGCGGTAATGTAACCTCAAAAACACCTGCTCTATAGACAGTAGAGGGAAGAAGAAAAGGTGGTGATGGAGTAGGTAATGGTATAGGTAGAAGTGGTGGTGTCCCTGATGGTGGTGTACTCGATGGTAGTGGATGGGAAGTAGATAGTGTCTTGGCTCTTAGCCGGATCATAGCAGCTCTATATCTCAAAGGATAAGTAGGACTAGCAAGTAGTGGTGGAGATGATACAGGTAATGGTGGTAATAGTATCTGAGGTAGTGGTGATAGTATCTAGGGTAGTGGTGATAGTATTTGGGGTAGTGGTGATGAAAATGGAGAGAGTGGTGATGGTGGTAGAGTAGGTATGGTAAGAAGTCTGGCAACCTCTGTATCTGAAGGAAGTTATATGGGTGTTTGAGATCGGACAGACACCCTAGCCGTAACACGGTGTACAGGTGGTGGGACAAAGTCGGCCGGAGCTGGGTGATCCTCCTCCTCCTCATCCTCGTCCTCCTCAACGTCATCATCGAATGACTCATCATCATCATCATCGTCATCTCCTCCGTCGGCAGGATAATCAGCGGGGTCCTCCTCAGGATCCTCCTCATCCTCCTCTGGATCGGAGTCTGCAATGTATCGTGGTGTTAGGATTAAAAGTCTTCTTGATGTTGTTTGAATTACTGCTGCTCATGTTTGTGTTAATGCTGCTCAGCTGGATTTAGTACTGCTAGTGAAAATATGCTAAGTGTTTACTACTGCTAGTACAAAGTTACTACTGCTAGTGAATGTTGGTACTGCTCAAGGCTAAGACTGCTCAGAGATAAGTTAATGCTGCTGAGGTTAATAAGTTAGTATTGTTTGTTGTTAGTACTGCTTATGTGATATGTATTAAGTTATTTGTTTATAGAAAAGATTATGGATATCTTAGGAAAGTATTGTAAGCCGACTAGGACTCCTTGGTGTATAAAAGGAGGTCCTAGGGCATAGAGTTTGATATACAACTAGACATATAATTTATAGCTTCAAGGTATTTGTAACCCTGATACTTTAAGAGTATTCGTATTATTATCATTAATAATATTAGAGCTTATTTGTTGAATTGTATGTTTATTGAAATACTGTTTCATTGATAATTCTTCTTATTAAAGATTAGATTTTGCATAATCTTTAATACATTCAAACACAATTTCTACTATAGTTGTGTTAGATTTATCTAATATAACTAAACCTTAAACAAGCTTAACGAATTCGATCTATTGAAGTAGGATCAACAAGTGGTATCCAAGCTTGTTGAGAAGCTGTGAATAAGAAGAACCTATTTTTGCTAAAAGATATGGATCAAGATTCTGCACACATGGTGGCTGCATCCAAAGTTCCCATGCTCAAACCTGATGAGTATGAGATACGGAGGATGATGATTGAACAATATATCCAGATGATACATTATGCACTATAGGAAGTCATAGAGAATCTTGCAACCTTGCCAAAAACAAAAATTATGGAAGGAGTTATGACAGAGATGCCTATTACAACTGCTGAAGAAAAGGCTCAGAGAAGATTAGAGGTGAAAGCTAGAAGTACTTTAATGATGGGCATTCCCAATGAACATCAGTTAATGTTTAACTTTATAAAGGATGCTAAGAAGTTGCTAGAAGTTGTTAAAAAGAGATTTGGTGGGAATGCAACTACAAGAAAGACTCAAAGGAATCTCTTAAAGTAGCAATATGAAAACTTCACTACTCCAAGCTCAGAGATGCTTGATTAAACTTTTGATAGGCTTCAAAAGCTTGTGAGTCAGTTGGAGCTTTTGGATGAAAAGCTTTCATAAGAAGATGTTAATCAAAAGTTATTAAGAAGTTTGTCACCTGAGTGGAACACACATGCTGTTGTGTGGAGGAATAAAGCTGATTTGGATACAATGAGCATGGATGATCTCTACAACAACCTCAAGGTGTATGAACAAGAAGTTAAAGGGATGTCTAGCTCAAGTTCAAGCACACAGAACATGGCTTTTGTGTCCTCTTCAAATAACAACACTAGCAGCACTAATGAAGCAGTTAATACTGCGGAGTTTCTACTCCATGCACTCAAGTTAATGCTGCTAACTCTACAAATATTGATAACTTGAGTGATGCTGTTATTTGTGCATTCTTTGCTAGTCAACCAAATAGTCCTCAACTTGTACATGAGGACTTGCAACAAATCCATCCAGATGACATGGAAGAGATGGATTTGAGATGGCAAATGGCCATGTTGACTATGAGGGCAAGAAGGTTTTTGAAGAATACAGGAAGGAAGCTTACTGTTAATGGCAATGAGACTATTGGTTTTGATAAGTCCAAAGTGGAGTGCTACAACTGCCACAAGAGGGGACATTTTGCTAGGGAGTGCAGAGCTCCAAGAAATCAAGACAACAAGAACAAGGAAAGCTCAAGAAGGAGTGTGCCTGTAGAAACATCTACTTCCACAGCTTTGGTGTCATGTGATGGTCTTGGTGGATATGACTGGAGTGATTAGGCAGAGGAAGGGCCTAATTATGCACTCATGGCTTTCTCATCTTCAAGTCCTGACTCAGAGGTATCCAATGATTCTATTTGTTTAAAATCTTGTTTGGAAACTATTGAACTTCTTAAATCTCAAAATGATCAACTATTAAAAGATTTAAAGAAATCTGAGTTAATGGTTCTAGGTTATAAGACAGGTTTAGAGTCAGTGGAAGAAAAACTTGAAGTTTATAAAGCAAATGAGTCTATTTATTTACAAGATATTAAGGGCTTAAAATTTGAAATTCATATAGGAGAAATAACTATTAGAGAGCTTAGGAAGAAGCTTGAAATAGTTCAAAAAGAAAAAGATGGCATTCAACTTAATGTAGATAAATTTGAACATGCATCTAAAAGTTTAAACAAGCTCATAGAGTGTTAGATAGTTGACAATTGCAAGAAAGGTTTAGGCTATGAAAATTATAATGCAGTTTCACCTCCCTACACAGGAAATTTCATGCCTCCAACACGTGACTTGTTTTTTACTTGATTAGATGAGTTTGTTAATGAGCCAGTAGTTGAGAATTGTAAAGCTATGTCTAGTGAAGAAGAGCCTAAGTTAGTTAGGAAGTATGATGATGCCCCAAGTATTGAAGAATGTGTGTCAGATGATGAGGAAGAGGATGTGTCTCAGCCTAAAACTGAAAAGAAAACTGTTAGGCCTGGTATTGTTAAGAAAGAGTTTGTCAAATCTAAACAACAAGAAAAAACTGCTTGGAAAACTGTTAAACAAGTTGAACAATTTAGGCAAAGCACTCATAGTCCAAGAGGAAATAAAAGAAATTGGAACAATATGATGTCTCAAAAAATAGAAATCAATTTTAAGATGTTTAATAAGGCCTGTTATGTGTGTGGAAGCTTTGATCATTTGCAGGTTTGTTGGGAATTAAAGATTCCTTGATGCTGTTTGAATAAATGAAACAAGAGGGACTAAATCGACATAATGAAGATTTTACAAATAATGGAACATTGTAGAAGATATGGTCAAAGATATGATGATCAGGATTGATATCCAAATGATTTAGTTTCCTTATAATATTAAATGTGTTGACTAGGAAGGTTGAATACTTATGGAAAGTATTAATAAGTATTAAATATGATGAGTAGGTTACAAGGTTTATTAGGAAAATATTTATGTAGAATACTTAGGAAAGTACTAATTGTATTGTAACCTACTAGGACTCTTTGTACTATAAAAGGAGGTCCTAGGGTGTAGAGAAAATATATCAATCTCTACACAATCATCATATACAAGTTTTACTCATAGTTAGTTATAGCTTCAAGGTTGTAAACCTTATCACAATTAAGAGTGATCGTATTAATATATTGAAGCTGCAACATTTGGTTTGTTTTCTAAAAAGGTTATATTCAGGTTTTCTTTAACTCTTTTGGTTTCTAAATTGTATACCCTAAAAGCCTTGCTATTTAGGGAATACCCAACTAAAAACCCTTCATCAGATTTCCCATCAAACTTGCCTAGGTGGTCAATGGTATTCAAGATGGTCACATGGCACCCAAAAGGTCTTATATAGCTTATGATTGGTATTTTACCAGTTATAAGTTCATAAGGTGTCTTATTTTGAGGCTTGGTCTCTAATACCCTATTAAGGATATAACAAGCAGTACTAACTGCTTCAGCCCAAAAAGTGTTTGGTAAAAATAAATCTGCTATCATAGTTCTAGCAGCCTCAATTAGGGTTATGTTTTTCCTTTCAACAACTCCATTTTGTTGTGGAGTTCTTGCATTAATCTATTTCCTCTTGATTCCTTTTGACCCACAGAATTCAATAATGTCCTTGTTCTTGAATTCTGTACAATTATCACATCTAATAGTTTTAACCTTTTGATTTAATTGGTTCTTAATTTGTCTTATAAAGTCCTTAAAGATTCCACTAGTTTCATCCTTAGTTCTAAAAAATAACACCCAACTAAACCTGCTAAAATCATCAATTATGACAAGGCAATAAGTGTTATGGTTTATGCTCCTTACAGATGTGGGTCCAAATAAGTCCATATGTAAAAGCTGTAAGGGCTGACTGATAGAGCTCACTAATTTAGCCTTACAGGAGGCCCTGTGTTGCTTTCCTTTCTGACAAGCAACACAAGTGTGGTCATTTTTAAAAATCTTAGAAGGTAATCCTCTAACAAGGTTTCCCTTGACAAGTTTGTTTAAGTTTTTAAAGTTAACATGACTCAACCTCCTATGCCATTTGTTAGATTCATCATCTGTGGCCTTTGCAATCAAACAAGCTAAACCTCTAGAAGGAACAATGTTCTCTAGGTTGAAACTGTACATATTGTTTTATCTAGGGACTCTAAGTAATACAAGATATTCAGTGTTTGTAAAGAGAACCTTGTTCTTCTTGTCACACATCTGTGAGACAGAAAAGAGATTGAAAAGCTATAGTTCTTTCACAAAGCATACATCCTCAAAATCTAACTTTCCTGTGCTAATTTTACCTTTACCAGTTATGTAACCTTTACTACCTCCAAAAGCAACAGGGCCACCATTATAGTCTTGATAATCAACAAGATAGGCCTTGTTTCCAGTCATGTTCCTAGAACATCCACTATCAACAATCCCTTTATTCTTCAAAGCTTTATGTGGATCATCCAATACATGAAAAATAAGAGAAATTAGTTTCTCTTAGGGACCCAAGCCATTTTTGGCTTGGGTTTGCCTAGTGGATCTTCAGAATTAACAAATTTTCTAGAATTTGATCCACCATTGTGTTTGGAGAATTTATTCACATAGTTCTTCTTTTGTCTCCAAACATAATTTGCTGAGGGCTTAACATCAGTTTTCCCTATGCCTCCAACAACACTAACTGCTTTGATCCCAGCAGTATTAATCTTTTGATTTGCAAGATTTGTTTTTGGTGCCGTTGTTTTTGTAAATGGCCTTTTATTAGGTGAATGAGCTTTGTGAATGCTTGATATTTCTTGTTTTGTCAATTTTGTGATGTGTAGGTAGGATATTGCAATGATCACATGAAATAACGGTCAAAATCGGACAAACACGAACACAGGAACGGATAGAGTGCACAAGAGCCAGGAGTTTGATAGCAAAGGTCAGCCCACAAAAAGACAAATCCCTCAAAATCCTAAATGAGCCTTCATGTTAAATCAATTTCACTCTAAAGTCCTCAAAACCCTAACACCGTTAGTCCCTTGTTAACTAAGGACTTCGGTCAGTTACATGTGAATACTTAAATAACCCTTTAACAATGCCTTTTACCCAGCCAAAAATATTACCTGTGGGGGCCCCGCAATCTCTTTTTATAAATAAAAAAGCCTAGGTCAAACACCCATTTAAACTCAGTCAACTTAAAACAAATAGCATTTGGGGGGCGGGAAAAATAGTTTTTACTGTTCACCGTCTTCCCCATTTCACTTTCTCATAATTAACCTTAATTAAAGAGAAATTAACCCCTTCTAGAAGCTCGTCTAGCATGGCACAAAAGATTCCAAGTACCAAGCTACTCGTTGGCAAAACAAAACTTCACCAAAGGGTTGTGATTGGTCATGCTGACAACAAGAATGACATGCGGGACTCAAAAGAAACACATCTAAAAGTGGGATTTTGCACTAAAATCATGCCAAAAGAAGCACAAGAGCTCCAAAGATGTAGGATTGCCACGCTGGCAATCCGTGTGCTTCAATTTTGATCCAAGGGCTAAGAAGGGGCATCCAATGATTGGCAATGATTGAAAGGCAAAGATCAAATCAAGAGGAGCGTGTGCAGAGGTCTAGATCCTTCTCTCCAGGCCTATAAATACAAGACCTCTCTCACTCATAATGGATCATCTAGGGTAGTATTACTGTAGCTTAGTATAATTTTTAAATAAATGTAATTTTCAGCTTATTGTTTTCAATCCTTGTAATCTTCATTTAAAAGCTTTGTAATTTGTTTTTATTAATAAAATTTGAAGTTTATTTTTAATCTTGTGTTGAAGTCTATTTTACTTAATAAGCAATTTGGTTTAATAAGATCTTAATTAATCAAATAGTTCTTAATAATCTGTCTTAATCTCTACATAAGCTAGCTACATTCTCATTTAAGCTCTTAAAGCTTAAATGAGCTTAAGTAATATTCAAATCCATTCCAATCTTACCACAGCTTATCAATGGAAGGGAAGCCAGAAATAGATGGGCTTCCAGGACCATACCAGCTTATCATTTGATAAGCTGGAGCTTGTTGATAGCTCAAAAGAGCATTTATAAGCCTTGTTTTGTGCAAAGGCAGTTGTAAGTCTTCTCTTTACATTTTGTAGCTTAAAATTGCATTTTAGCTTATTATTGTTTAATAATAGCTTATTTCTGTTTAGATTAGCTTATTTGATGATTACTATAGTTGTTAGATGATCAATATGTTTGCTTGTTAGTTTAAGATCTTAGTTTGCACTTATTTGTCTTAAAACAGTTAAAAACCAAAAATATTAGCATAGCTTAGTTGCTTACTGTCTCTGCTTATTTGCTTATTGATAATTGTTCATCATGTCTGTTTTAAGCTAAGTACTATCTGGTATTTCTATTTGGAGCTAAATTTCTAAGTTTCATAAGCATAAATATGGTTTTGAATATTATAAAGGTGTGTTTGGCATTAAGACAGCACTAACTTTAGTTAGTGCTGTCAAAGGCTATTAAGTCCTCTATTTTAAACTCAAAACTATTATAGAGGTTTATGAGGTTAGGATTTGAAGTTTTCAATATAGTTTATCATGTTAGATATTTAGTTTAGCTCTAGTGGTTAAGTTCTGTTAGCACATATCAAGTAGCATAATCATTTTAAGCTCAATAGGTTTCTAGTTGTTTTCATTGCATGATTTATTCTCTTATTAGTGTTTTAAAGAAGTAGAGTTCAAGCCTTAAGCCTACACTTGTTGAATTTGGATTTGGTTCATATTTTGTGCAAACTACATCAGATACGGGAAAATAGGATCAAACAAAACACTTTTAAAATCTCAAATTTCAGAGGGTAGAAATAGTTAATAGGATTTGATTTTCAGAACACAAGTAGATCTTAGGTCATATTCAATATGTTTTAGCTTATTTTGTTCTAAAAATTTCATTTAGTAATCTGTTTTTAAGCTTAAAATTAGTAATTTGTCTTTTGAAAATCAAAAACATTCTCAGCTCCTACTGAGGTAATAAGCAGTTTTCATTTAGAATTTTCATTGTTCATTTAAATTTCAAAATGTTTTTCAATTTTTATTTTAAGTAGTATTTTAAGTGCTCTTTTTAGGTTAATAAGCCAAAAGTCCATAAGGATCCTTTAGCTTATTGAATTATAAGCTCAAAAGTTCCGTTAAGGATTGTTTGGTTAACAGTTGTATCAAAAGTGGCTAATTGAGATTTATTTATGCTTATTGCCATAAGTTTTGTTTAGATTTGCTGTCTTAACTTGCTAATTAGGTCGTATATTTAGTAGTTTCATAGCTATTTAGGTTAGTTCTAGGCTTATTTTAGCTTTTATAGAAAAAACAAAAAATAGCCTAAGTAGCTTTTTCATTGTGCTTTTTCTTAGATTAATTAGATTTCAAAATGCTTATGGTTTGTTGTTTAGAGTAGCTTACAAGCTGAGCTTTAAGGTGGTAAAAGCTAATTTTTCATAAGGTTACATTAGAGTGCTTAAAAATAAGCTCAAAGTTACTAGGCTAAGTTGTCTGTTTGGATTTTAGTTTTCAATAAATTGCTTATTTGATAATTCAGCTTATGGCTTATCCATTTTGCTTATTTCTAGTTCAGTTTAGCTTATTAGGTTAGTTTTAGGTTAGTCATAGCTTATTTGATTTGGTTTGAGCTTATTTTAGCTTATTAGTGTAATTGTGTTTTAAGAAAAAGTTTCATATAAAGTAGCTTATTTAGTGATTTTCAGATAAAGTAGCTTTTGTAAAACTTATTTAGTGATTTTCAGATAAAGTAGCTTTTGTAAAACTTACTTAATTTTAGCTATTCTACAACTTTGTTTAAAAAGTTTTTGAAAAAAATGGAAATCAAGGAAGTCAGAGGTAAGCAAGGCTCGAACCCCTGACCTCAACCTAGTTTCTACCTTTTATAACACAACACACACCACACACTAACCACTGTGCCCTTGGGACTTTTACGTCCTAAGGTGCGTTTAAAATTCTTTTAACCCTTTTTTTGAGTTTTAGTTATAATAAGGACTTCGAGTGCTATTTTGATTTTTCTCGGCTTATTGAGTTTAGCACTTTAGGATTTTTCATTTTTCCTGCATTCTGCTTATCCTTAGCTACTTTTAGAAATTTTCTAGGATTTTTAGCTTAAAGATTTATATTCTTCGTGAATTAATTTTGTTAAAAACTTTAAAAAATCATAAAAAATAGAAAAATTATCCAAAAAATAATTTTCTTTTTTATAAAATTTTCTTTTATCATATTTTAAGCTTAGGTTTGAAATTTACTTTTGTAGGGCTAATATTTTGAAAGTTCATTTTTTAAAGAACGAAATTTCGTTCCCGTTCTCGTTTTCTTTATTTTTAAGCTTTAATCACCCTCGTTTTAGAATTTCCTTAGCTTTTACTTATTATCTAGTTAATTAGGATTAGAAAAAGTTTAGAAAATCATTTAGGGTTTAATTTTAGTGTACTTGCTTATTTGTCGCGTTTTATTGAATTTCCGTTAACGTTTTTAGTTAAAATTTGTTTTCCCTTAATTGTTTTTAAGTGTTTGCATTAATTTTCCCGTAGCTTTAGAAATCCAATCATAATCTTGTTCCATTCAAGCATCAATTATCAAAATGACTCTTGACTTTCAATTGCGTTCCTCGTTGGAGATAACGACCTGGGAATCATACTTCCTGTTTACTATAATTGTGATTTTTTGATTATTACCCTCTTATATTTATATAAGTATTTTATATTTATATATTATATATTTTAAAAGGTATAGTCAATCCAGATCACTTGCCTATGCGAG
>BQNB010013089.1:46854-77883 GCA_026074375.1 Tanacetum coccineum | reverse complement strand
TAGAGGTTACACGTTAGGATTATTAGGCCATCCGTTCGACATAGATCTAATGCCCGTAGAACTTGGTAGTTTTGACGTCATCATCGATATGGATTGGTTGGCGAAATACCACACGTTAATTGTTTGTGACGAGAAGGTCGCCCGTATTCCTTATGGAGATGAAGTGTTGATTATCCGAGGTGATAATTGCGACGGTGGAAGTAAGCTGAACATCATATCGTGTACGAGGACCCAGAAGTATATTGTGAAAGGATGTCAAGTATACCTAGCGCAAGTTACATCCAAGAAGGATGAGGATAAGTCGTAGGAGAAGCGACTTGAGGATGCCAATTGTACGGGAATTTTCGAAAGTCTTTCCAGAAGACTTGCCTGGATTGCCACCTGCTCGACAAGTTGAATTTCAAATCGACTTAGTCCCTGGTGCTGCACCTGTAGCACGAGGCCAGTATCGATTAGCACCAGCTGAAATGCAAGAATTATCTACTTAGTAGCAATAACTTTCTGACAGAGGATTTATAAGACCCAGTTTCTCACCCTGGGGAGCACCGGTTTTGTTTGTCAAGAAGAAAGATTGATCTTTTCGGATGTGTATCGACTACCGTGAACTAAAAAAACTTACTGTGAAGAACCGATACCTACTTCCAAGGATCGACGACTTGTTTGATTAACTGCAAGGGTCAAAAGTCTACTTTAAGATCGACCTGAGATCTGGTTATCATCAACTCAGAGTTTGTGAGGAAGACATTTCAAAGACAGCATTTAGGATTCGCTATGGTCACTATGAGTTTCAAGTAATGCCTTTTGGCTTGACTAATGGACCGGCAGTATTCATGGATTTGATGAATCGGGTGTGCAACCCGTATCTGGATAGATTCGTGATCGTATTCATCGATGATATTTTGATTTACTCCAAGATCAGAAAGGAGCACGAAGGACACCTTAAGTTGATTTTGACGTTATTAAAGGAGGAAGAATTGTATGCCAAGTTTTCAAAGTGTGAGTTTTGGCTGTCGAAGGTACAATTTCTTAGTCACGTGATTGATAGTGAAGACATTCACGTTGATTCCGCTAAGATTGAGTTAATCAAGGATTAGGCGTCACCCAAAACACCAACCGAGATTCGTCAATTTTTAGGTTTTGCCGGTTACTACCTACGATTTATCGAAGGTTTCTGTTAGCGTAGGCTATGACGAATGTTAACTCAGGAAAAGGCTGATGACGTTTGATGGGGAGAGAAAAGGCAGAGGCTAGCGTTTTATGTTTGGAAACAAAAACTAATGTAGTGCGCCCCGATTTTGGCTATACCCGAGGGAAGTGAGAACTTCGTGGTTTATACTGCGATGCTTCGATAAGGGTTGGGGGCCCCACCCCACCGGTTTTGATGCCAAGGGAGAAGGTCACTGCTTTCGGCATCCCGCCAACTCAAGGTTCACGAGAAGAACTATACCACACATGACCTAGAGCTTGGTGCAGTAGTGTTTGCCTTGAAGATGTGGAGACACTATCTGTATGGTACAAAGTGTGTTGTGTTCACTGATCACAAGAGTTTGCAACACATTCTCGATCAGAAGAAGCTGAACATGAGACAACGACATTGGTTAGAGTTGTTGAGCGACTACGACTGTGAGATTCGATATCACCCAGGAAAGGCAAATGTGGTGGCTGATGCCCTGAGTCGAAGGAAAAAGAAGTATAGCCGCTAACGGAATTCGGGCTTAGTTATGTCTATAGGGTAAATCTTCCTAAGCGTTTTTGAGTGCTCAATCGGAATCTAGAAAAGAAGATAACTTCATCAACAAAGATCTGCATGGCATGATTAACAAGCTAGAACCTTGTGCCGACGGAACGTTATGTTTGAACAACCGAAGTTGCATTCCGTGTTTTGGTGACCTGAGAGCTTTGATTATGCATGAGTCTCATAAGTCAAAGTATTCCATCCATCCTGGATCGGATAAGATTGTACAAGCCCTTAAGAAGATGTATAGTGCCCAACATGAAGCAAAAATTGCCACTTATGTCAGCAAATGTTTAATGTGTGTAAGGTTAAGGTAGGAATTATCAGAACGTTTGGTTTGTTGGTCTTCCAGAGGACTCCCACAATGGTAATAGGAGAATTATAACAATGGACTTTTGTGACTAAGTTGCCAAAGACGGCAGCTGGTCAAGACACGATTTGGGTAATCATTGATCGTCTCACTAAGTCTGCCTCATTTCTTGCCTATGCGAGAAGATGACACGTTGGAGAACGTTGACAAGATAAATACTTGAAGGATGTGTCTCAAC
This sequence comes from Tanacetum coccineum, assembly GCA_026074375.1. NCBI lineage: Eukaryota > Viridiplantae > Streptophyta > Magnoliopsida > Asterales > Asteraceae > Tanacetum > Tanacetum coccineum. The sequence goes on along the minus strand of BQNB010013089.1, from coordinate 75,600 downwards.
GGATGGCTTTTAGTGCCAGTTTTTCGATCATCTCTGATCGCGATGGGAGATTTACTTCACATTTTTGGAAGTCTCTAAATAAAGCATTAGGTACTCGATTGGATATGAGTACAGCTTACCATCCAAAGACTGATGGTCAGAGTGAGAGAACCATTCAGACGTTGGAGGACATGTTACGTGCCTGTGTACTCGACTTTGGAAAAGGTTTAGGATGGATTAGGACATACGTGAGAGATCGTTTTATGCCCATCTAGGATATATTTTACATCTATTCGCATTGATACTATATTGCACAACGGAATTAAATCAAAGAACATAATGTTTTTATATTAAAAAGGTTTTACTATTAAACACCAAGCCCCAATATTATTTGATCAAGATAATATTGTTACCTACTGTAACAGGGATCAAGAGATCCTTGAGGCTACACTATCTATCTAACTACTAAATAAACGTGTACACACACAAACACGTTTACTAGACTCGCATTGGGAGAGTTCTATGTTTTTTGGATAATTTCCACCAGACGCCTAATACCCTTTATATATAGGGTTTACAAGACTTATACAAGAAGATAAGTATAAGACAAATAAATAATTTAAATATGAAACTTGATCTTCTGATATCTTTTATCTTTATAAGGAGATCTTCTAGAATCTTCAAAATCTTCCATCTTTTGACCAATTCTAGCATTGCGTTTAAGTCCTTTTGTTTCATTCTTTTATTCACTTTGTCTCATCAAATCAAGAATCCTAACAATCTTCCCCTATTTGATGATGACAAAACAAACAAAGTCTCGTACGAACTTCATCATAAAGCCAAAGCTTTTCCTGAAGTTGAGATGTAATCATCTCCCTGAATGAAACAAAATCTTCAATGCTTCCCCTTAAATTAAGATAAGAATTAGAATCCTTGAACATGTCACCACACATAATAAGCTGCAAATCAATAAACTTGATATCTTCTTCCCTTTTTTGTAATCATCCAATAGAGGTCTTCTGTAGATATGCAACTTGGATCATAACAACTACAAATCATATACCACAACTACTAATCCAGCCTTCCAATACTCAAAATACCCGCCATGAAGCATAATACGAAAAATGACTTTGAGCAGTAGAATTTTAAACTAGCAGTAGTAATAAAGATCAGCAGTAGTAATGAAACACTTCCCCTCAAGTGGTGCATGTAGATGGTTAAACATTTAATCAATAAGCTTCCCCTGAAACCCATATGTTTACCATCTCTTGAATCTCGAACTCTGTAGGCTCTATGTAGTGATCACTGATGAAGAAAATAAAGTATAACTAATTTGATGAAGAAGTAGAATCTCCCAAACTTGTGTCTTATGTCTTGTACTATCAACGACGTTGAACTCATACTCCTAATGTATAAGCAGACCGCAATCTCTTGACAAAATCCTCATTCTCTATAATGAGACACTGAGCACAATAACGTAACTCCTTCAAGTGATAGCGAATGTGAGCATTGAGCACCTTAAGAAAAATCACACATTCCTAGATTTTGCAAGTCTTCGTCACCATACAAAACAAACAAGTTACCTCCTGCTAAAAGGTATGATAAGAACACGCATCTGTGAAACTCAACTACAATATCAAATAAGTGATAATCAATCGTCTTCGTAATCACATCTTCAAATAATCTCCAAAAATACGAGCCATAAATCAATAAAAATAAACTATTAAAAAATATTGTGTCTGAGATCCAAATCCATCCAAAACCAAGTATTGTCCGATATTGGACAAGCCTAGCAGTACAAACTGCTTTGTCGGACGACTCTGGCAGTACTAAACTTCAAGTGCAACAGTACAAACTAAGTAACTCTAGCAGTACAAAGCATCCAAACCAATTAGCAACGCTTTTTCTGTCAGAAATCTGTTGCTAAACTACTCTTAGCGACACATTATCTATCACTAAACTGTTGCAAAACAGTCACAAATTCGAGCGGTACTAACTCTATATAGAGCGGTACTAACTCATGACAAGCAATATTAAACATTGCGAACAGTATTAATTCCCTTGAGCAGCACAAAGTATAAACAACACAAACCTTCACTTTGCTCGATCATACTGTTGTCACCTGCATTCCTTACCCATCTTTCATAACAAGAAAAACATTCTTGAAGCCCAATACAAACTTCTTAATCATTGACGAACGCAGTAGTGTAACAACATCATTAATATTTTCTTCCAATGAATAACCTAATATCACTATACTTAAACAGTACCAAAGTAACATGCATATATGTATTCGAATAGTACCTTCTTTCAGCCCAACAGTAGTAATAAATTATGTTTCATCATGTGAGTGGTACAATCTCTCAATCCATGATGTACAATTAAAGCAAACGCGTTTTCTTTTCCTGCTGTTGACTCTATCGAACCAAGAATTTATAAACAATTCATTCTTACGTGATGTGCAATAAATGATGCTGTTGACTTTCAATAATCGATAAATAATAAAGAAATTTATTATCACATCAATTCTTTATTCAAAGCACTATAATCACATGAATTATTGAGGAATTATTTTGTTGATTCAATAGAACCGACCAACACATACAACAACAGTATCAATCAATAAGTACAAACTTACTTTTCTCCAAGTAGTACCATTGTCTCTTTGAACACGTGCAACAGGAACCCGAATACCAAAACCTTGATATTATTATTTTCTTTTGTGTCGGCTGTGTATTTTTAAGATAATTATCCACGTCCGAACTGATGTTTATTAAATTAATCCTCCCATACCAGGATTAATTCAAAACAACGACAAGTGAATAATTGCGCACAACACCAAATCAGAGACACGAACCAGTACCTTGTTAAATCCTAGATATCGAGCAACCTGCTCTGATACCAATTGATAAGATCGTTTATAGCTCAAGATTGATTAGATCTTATATATCTAGGATGAACAATAACAATGATTGATAACACGCAGCAGAATAATAAAGAACACAATCAAAGTTATCACAAGGTTTTCTTTATTGAACGATCCTTATTTACCCCAACTATAATTAGTGGGGCTACACCAACTAACTAAGGTATACTAGTCAACTCTCATCAGTCGACTGCAATCTAACTAACTAGACTCTCATTTGAAGAGCTCTATTTTTCTATGATTCCTATTTTACTAAATGACTGGACTCCTTTTATAGAATAAGAGTCCTAGCTTACAAGGAAACTATTAATATATTAATAGAGAACAATTAATTATTTCTCATATTATTCATTCTTATCTTATTTTGACCAAATCTTTATTTTCTTCTACATCTTGTAGAACTTCATGATGACAATTTTGGTCCTTCTTGTTTCCATCTTGTTTCATTCTTTTATTCACTTTGTCTCATCAAATCAAGAATCCCAACAGAATGGAATATATATGTTTCATAAAAACGACTTTCAAGGGAAACATTTAGCAGTTACATAAATTTCCCTAACAACGTATATACCATTTCATTTAGCAAGGCTGGTGTAACAACCCTATTTTTGGATTGCGCAGCGGAGTTTACAATGGGTGTTATTAAATAGCACAATACCCCAAGATAATAGAAAACGACCCAAATGAGACATTTTACAAACATGTGTTCTATTATTTATTCAGAGACAATGTGTTTAGGTCCCCACAGGTTTCGTAACCACAACCATTACAACATTTGAAAGAAAATTGTTTCAAATTAAAGACATTGTTTTAAAACACATTAAGACATTGTTTTTAAAAGACAAGGAACACACAAGTAGTCTTTCACCCAAATCATTCCCCACCCACGGCCACGAACACCTCCACGCCATCGTTGCCTCATCCTTGGTTTACCTAGAAATAAAACATGTTTAAAATATCAACAAAAATTGTTTGAGTGAAATTCCAAAGAGTTTAAATACTCAAATTAAGAAATAATCTTTTAACACATAATTAGTTCTCGGGAAAACATTGCAACGAATACAATGTAAAACATCTTTTTTTTTCACGCAATAAGCTCATGACACCGAACGTTAACAATACATATATCCTTTCATATGTCAATTTGCCACAGAACAAGGTATTATTGTCATATACCTACTACTTCTAAATACAAAACGTCCGTTTGACAGGGTGTTCACAAGGATTCAGACCCCAGACGGGGTTGTCAAACCCAATAGATCTATTAAAATCCATTAGCATTCACCTCTCAAGGAAATTAACGGTTCATGAAATAAGGGGCCCCCCCCCATCAGACAATAGCTACTTAGCGGAAACAACACAATAATCGAGTCCAGCATACCATAATATCATATGTGTTCGATTTTATAAAACAAACATATATCCCCTTCGCAAGTTTATAAAACAATCAAAAGATTTAAAATGCGAGGCTATGAACTCACCTTAAGTAAAAGAATCCAATTCAATCAAATCAACAAGTGCAGATAACTTCACGTCTCGACCGCGACCTATATAATACATATATAGCGGTACATGACTAAAAGTAAAATAATTCATATAATACATACTTTTATATATATTTATATAATCATTACGTATATACAATCATATACTACAATCTCCAAGTGCGACACAAAATATTTTACTTCGACGCACCCACAAATGTACAACAAATAACAATGCGCGATACTCCTGTTTACCATAAAGTTTCTATCTTTAGAAAGTTGTCGAAAGTAAGGATAATATAATCAAAACTTCATATTTCATCACTAATTAACTAACATTACGAACCCTTTTCTTATAAAAGACCATATTCAAAAGTATACGCAAGTTTAACTTTCAAAAGTCAAACTTCGTAGTTGACTTCTACACCAAAATTTAGCAAATCTTAATTTGGCCGTAAAACGTTCGTTATTAAGAGTTACGCAACGAGCCACCTAGCGTAACGTAGCTAAAGGCGAACTATATCACTTTTCATTATCAAAAATAACTTTCAAAATTTTCTCGACACGCTACGAGGCGGTCAAACTTTCTGGTCAAACTTAATCAATGCAAAAACCTTTAATACATCATTTTTGACTTCAAACAACCATCAAAACATGTTTAACTAACCTATTTATTTATACTAAAACCATCAAACTTCAATTAATAATCAAATATACTTTTTAAAATTTTTCGCATTTGAATCCTATAGCACATATCATATAAACATGCAACATATAGTCAAAATAACATTTCGACAAGCTTAAATAGAACACTTACAACAAGCTTGATAGAATAGAAATCAACACAGAAACTCATTTTGGCTCCCCTTTTTGGTTCAAACTTCGGACGCAACTCAAACAACCAAATCAAAACCTTTTTCGACAAAACCAACTCCCAATAACACTTGTCTAGCCACAATAAACCTTCTTTTTAGATCAAAACTCTAAGAACTCTAACAAAAATTCTATTTCACAAAATACCCATTGCATGTGTAAATTTCTTAGTGGGATACGTAGGTATTGATGAGAGGATTAAGAAAATATAATCGGATCGTTTTGCATGTCGGAAAATCATCGGGTTTGGGTGGTGTGGGTGGTGGCCGGTTGTGGGTGAGCAAGAGAGATAAAAAGATGAAAATTTGAGGTAAAAGAAAATTAATGGAAGTAATTACTTCCTAATTTAGGGAAGTAGTTTGGAACATTTAACACAATGGTATTTTTCCCGCCTTCCTTAAAGTCCTTCTATTTTTAGTACAAAAAGGTTATTTGTTTCATTTTATAGTCGGCCAAAAAGCTCGGGTCACACCACATTCGTAAATATTTTTATTCCGCATCACTAAATTTATTTTAAAACATTTATTAAGATGTTAAATCACGTAAATCTCGATTCTTGACACACTTTTTACAAAAACTCGAGGAAATCCATAAAACACTAAAATAAATATAATCTCGCTCTCGGAGCAAAAATATAAAATTCTTAAACTTTCTCAAACGTTTAAACGAGTAGAAATTTAAAACACGACTTGAAATTACCCAATAATTGGAAATTTTCACCAAACCGACTAATAGCATAATGACTATATCCAACTATATAGTAAAATAATTATCATGGTTCGAAGTGAGTATTGACCTGAAACTCGGGTTGTTACATCCCCCCCCCCACCTTAGGAAAGTGTCGTCCCGGTGCTTAGTTTGACTTATCCGTTCCTTCCTTTTCAGCAAAGAGGTGAGGGTGCTTATTTTTGAACTGATCCTCACGTTCCCAAGTAAACTCCGGCCCTCTTCGCGAATTCCAGCGAACTTTAATGATAGGAATCTGACTTTGCTTAAGTCGCTTAACCTCTCGGTCTACAATTTCCACCGTCTCTTTAATAAAGTGTAGCTTATCATCAAGTTGAATCTCATCAAGTGGGATGATGAGATTTTAATCCGCTAGACACTTTTATATGATGGCAACAGGAAACGTACATGAATCCCTTTCAACTCTTCCGGTAGTTCCAACGTTAAGCATCGGACCTACTCTTGCTAAGATCTTGAATGGTTCGATGTAACGTGGACTTAGCTTTCCTCGCTTTCCAAAACTAAAAATAAAAAAAAAAGAAAAATATTATGAAAAAAAAAAAAAAAAAAATAAAAAAAAAAAGAAAAATATAAAATAAAAAATAAGAAAATAAAAAAAAAAAAAAAAAAAAAAAAACAAAAAAGAAAAAAAGTTGAATAATGCCCTTCCAGGAGATACCTAGCAATACCATATCCCTGACTCCAAATTCCTAACGACGTAGATCTACTGTCCGTGTGGCTTTTCTGGCTTGCTACGAGCATTCACAAGACGGTTCTTAATTGAACATCTTTTCTGTCATTTTTACGATCAATCTAGGACGGTGACATTGGCTATCTTCCAACTCACTCAACAGATAGGCGATCTACATTTCCGTCCATACAAAGCCTCAAATGGCGCGGCCTTAATACTTGCGTGGTAACTATTATTGTATGAGAACTCGACTAACGGAAGATGTCGATCCCAACTACTTCCAAAGTCGATAACACATTCACGCAACATATCTTGAGCATTTGTATAGTCCTTTCGCTTTGACCATCCATTTTATAACACCCCACACAATGTACATTGGATTGTGCAGCGGAATTAGCAATTGCGTATACTAATTATCACCATTACACAAGATAAAAAGAAAACGACCCCAAATGAGACGTTTTAACAAACATGTGTTCCATTATTAATCAGAGTTAAAATGCGTTTAGGTCCCCACAGAATCGCAACCACCGTCTATTACAACATTTGAAAGACAATTGTTTCAAATAAAATACATTGTTTTAACATAACTTAAGACATAGTTTTTGAAAGACCGAAACACACAAGTATTCTTTCTATAAATCCATCACACGCACGACATCTCCATGCCATCGTTGCCTTCATCCTTGGTTACTTGGAATAAAACATGTTTAAAACGTCAACAACAAAGTTGAGTGAAATTCATAGAGTTTAAAATAATTAATAAGCAATAATCTTTGAACACATAATTAGTTCTCGGGAAAAACAATGCAACGAATGCAATGTATAGCAACTTCTTTTCTTTCACGAAATAAGCTCATGACACCGAACATTAACAGTACATATGGCATTTCATATGTTAGTGTTCCCTAAAACAAGGTATTATTGTCATATACCTACTACTTTTTAATTACAAAATGTCCGTTACAGGGTCTCACTCTACGATTCATACGCCCAGGTTTTGTCAAACCCAATAGATCTATTTTAATGCATAGCGTCACCTTGCAAGGCAATTAACATTTCATGACAATAAGGACTATTCGACAATAACAACTATGTGGAAAACAATCTCATAATCGGGTCCAACATACATTAAAATCATATGTGTTCAATTTTATAAAACAAACATCTATACCCCTCGTGAGTTTTTAAAATAATTAAAAGATTTAAATGCGATGCTATGAACTCACCTTAAGCAAAGATCCAATCAATCAAGCTTAAGTAACTTCACATCTAACCGCGACCTATATAATACATATATAGCGGCACATGACTAAAAGTATATTAAATCATATGTTGCAACTTCCACATGTGTATATATATAAGTATATATAATATTAATAAATATATATCATATATATAATATATATATATATATATAATAGTATATATATATATATTATATAAATAATACTATATATATATATAATAAAAGTAGGGATCCAGAGAGGAAAGTAAATTAATAAGAGTGTAGAAGTGACTAAAACTACACATTATGAGAAGCAACGACTTTCATCAGACGCATTTCTATTCCATCAAGATGCCCCAAAAAAAAAATCAAAAATAAAATAGAGTATTTGAAAGTTAATTTGATGTGTAGATGGTGCAAATTGATTTTCATGATTTTGGCACATGTAGAGGACCAAAAAATAAGAGAAATCATAAAATGCATCTAAAATACGTATATGCATCTAATTAAAAAGCTAAAAACACATATATTTATTTATTATAATGCACTAAGATAATAGAGAATGCATCTAATTTAAGTCGATGCATCTCGGTTAAGCGGTTATAGTTACTTCTTATCCTACTTATTTTAGAGACAACTTTTTATTGATACCTATACTCACTCTCTCTATAATATATATATACATATATACATATATATATATATATATATATATATATATATATATATATATATCACTATTATTACGTATATACAATCATATACTACAATCTCCAAGTGCGACGCCAAACATTTCACCTTGACGCACTTATCAATATTACCACATTTTCCATAAAGTTTCCATTTTTAGAAAGTTACCGAAAGTAAGGATAATATAATCCGAACTTCACATTTTGTTATCAATTAACTAACATTACGAATCATTTGCTTATTATAGACTTTATTCAAAAGTTTACGCAAGTTTGACTCTCAAAAGTCAAACTTCGTAGTTGACTTTTTACCCCAAACTTGACTGAGCCGTAAAACATTCGTTTTTAGGAGTTACAAGTCCGACCTTAGAACATCCTTTATCATTTTCAAAAGCCTAAAACAAATTTCAAAAATTTCTCGACACGCCACGGTCAAGTCAAACTTTCTGGTCAAACAAAGTCAACCCAAAACCCATGAAAACAACTTTTTTGACATAATCCGACTATCAAAATACGCTTAACTAGTCTATGTAATTATACCAAAACCATCAAAACTTAGTCAATCACAATACACGCTTTCGATATTTTCCGCACTTGAATCATCTAGCAATAATCATATACATGCAATAACAATCTAATTAATCAAAGCAAAAACACAATTAAAATACTCACAAAGCTAGAACAAAACTCGACTATGGTTTCCCCCTTGTTGAACCGTACGAATGAGTACACAAACCAAACAAACCGAACCTTTTCAATCAACCAACTTGCTAATAACAACAATCTAACCACTTTAAACACACGCTTATACTTGAAATCATTAGAACTTGACCTAAAATCCAACTTCTTCAAAACTTAATGCATGTGAGGTTTTTATAGTGGGATTTGTAGCTCTTGAAACAAGGATTAAGATTTTATAAACGGATTTAATTGCATGTCAGAAATGAAGTGGTGGTGGTGGTTTCTTTGTGGTGGCCAGCGAACAAAAAGAAAGAGGAGGAAGGAGTAACAATTTTGTAAAAAGAAAAATGAGAGGTATTAGTGGCTATTTATAGAAAAGAACTTTGGCAACTTGGCAACTTTAACCCTTCCTTCTTTAATACCTTTTTAAAACTAGTACAATACATTTCTTTTATACATAAAATCAGCCAAAGACTCGGGTTATGTAACACCTCCAAAATGGGTCGCAGCGGAATAAGGATCCGGGGCGTGTTACTTCAAGATCAACAACACAAGATATATATAAGAACGACACAAAAGTCGTTTAAATTGATACATTGGATTTAATTAAAAGACATATACAAATGCTTATAGCATAACTGTCCTTTTTAATATTACAAAAGATGACATAGAATTCCCAAAATTGATATAAAAGTACTTTAAGCGTGCAATCCAAAACGAACCCAATGCATCCTTGGACGCTCGTGCCTATTGACCTCCTGAAAAATGCTTAAAACTGTCAACAAAAATGTTGTGAATTCATAGGGTTTATTATTTAAATTATGCCGTACCAGCAAGACTTTCCCGTGATGTTAAAACATATGCAAACAATCACAAACCAATTACATTTACACTAAGCTCATGACACTGAAGCTCGACAGTCTTGTATCGCAAATATTGCTACTCAGCCCAAATGATGTTCTAACCAAACATCCCTAATGCGACATGCCATAACGTTCGTAACCGCGGTGATCGCTAGTCACCGAACGGGGAGTTCGTTTCCCAAATAAATCTATTAAATAACTTCGCGCACAACATAATGTATTCCCAACTACATTTATGCATATGACAGTTCATGATAATGGTCTTAACTGGTTTCACTACTTAGCAAACCATTAATCAGTTATGCAAAATATCCACTTGCGTCCAATTTGTAAAAAACAAAACACGTTTCCACCCCAAATAATAGTAAATCATAAAACTGTAAAATTGTAGGCTTTGAACTCACTCAAGTGAGTGATCTGATAATTTATATTAAGTGTGGGAAATGCTACACATTATTCCCGAATGCAACCTAATTCAATATAGGTCCGAATAAGTACGAGGTTACTTAATTAATAACATTAATCTAAACCTATAGTTGTTATATCTACTATCGTTCGGCTATCATAAATTTTTTTTTTTTTTTTTTAAAGAGTTCCATGACATGACGTACGAGGTAGTTAAGGACACTTTAAATCGTAATCCAACAACTGTCCATAGCCATCCGAAGAGGCCTCATTATGCAAACTCCTAGTATTTAGCACTTTAATACCACTTATATTCTATAAAGCATAATCACCTACTAATCGTTTGTAAATAATAATTTATAAAGTGAAAACGTTTAAAAATATACATTTTGTAAAATGACATAGAGAATTGGTCGTTGAAGTCTGTTGCCTCGCGTTTCATACGCCCACGTCTTCATAGTAAGACGAGTGATCAAGATATTACATTTTCAAGTTTTTAAGATTCTGGTGTGAATAGGTTTTACTGTTCATAACACTCCTTACACGTTTTAGGGTTTCAATTAGTCGTTACTTGTAATCGTAATAACTTACTGTTTTAATCCCGATTTTAGTGATTCCTTCGATTGCGTCTTCGTTTATTAAAGATGTATATAATTTCTATTATAAAGTTGGGTCCACTGATGAATAGTACTTTTACTGTTCATAGTTTATAAAATTACTTTTATAAACTTTAATTATCGTAAATGTCGTAGTTTATTCGTTATAGGTCCGTTTTTAGCGATTCTTTCGAGTACGATCTCGTAATTAAAAGTTATATCATATATTAGATGTTTTAAAAACATAAGTTTCTGTAATGAATAGTGATTTTTATAAAAATAGTTTTATAAAAGTATTTCTCGTCGTAAACTCGTAATTAACGTATCTTTTTCGTTATAAATCGGTTTTTCGAGTTTCTTATCATTTTGGAATCGTCATGAGGCGTATTATTTTTATATGAGGTCAAACCCACTGTATGAAATTCGAACTAAAACAGCCCTTGTATTATCCAAATGTATTCATTTATAAAAAGCTTGTTTCATTAACTTTATAAACCCTAATTTATACTTAAACATGTTTATACTTAAACCATATGTTAACATACTTTTACATCCATTTTTCCATGATATATATGACAATATGACATAAGAAAAAGTGTATAAATTCATAAACATAAGTGATAACTCATTTTACATATTAAAAAGTCCTAAGTGGTGATTTAGCCATAAATAACATATTACACATAAAATAATGATAATAAAAAGTATAAAGGAATTAGGAAGACCTTAGGGATGATGTATGAGATGAGAAATAAGTGCTAAACCCGTGTTTAGACTCAAAACCAAAGCTTACAAGCTTATAAACCCTAGATTAGGTTTGAAACCCTAATCTTTCCTTTTCTTCCTTAATACTTGCTAATGGTGAACCAATGCTTGTAAACACTTTAGTGTGTCTTAGGATTGATGTGTATAGGCTTGTATAGATTGTAGAAAAATTTTGTATGGATTGTTTGGTTAGCTTATTCAAGCCGTGGGCTTATGGCTTAAAAGAGAGAAAGAAAATGAGTTTCATAAGTAAAAAGATGTATGAAACTTCACATACACATGCATGTATTTATAGGAAAAGGTTATGAGATATTTCTAGTGGCTAAGTTTGACTAGAAAGTCCAGGGGGGGGTCTTCTTGCCGTGCCATTCAAAGGGACAAGGGGAGGGAAACAAGGACTTAATGACTAATGTTTATGTGTTCCCCCTAATGGGAATCATCCCATGAAATCAAGGGTTAATGTTTTCTAGTAAATTTCCTTTATGTAATTAAGTTACTTGTGTATTTATAAAAAGAAAGTGTAAGTAAAGTTTTATATAAAAATGTAATGTGTAGTTTTTATTTAAAAGTTTACTTGTAAAGTCTTGGTTATTTTGTAAAGTATTTGTTATTTTGTATAAACATAGGAGACGTGTATATATATATACATATGCATAAAGTTTTATAAACTTTGATCGTTGTATAAAAACGTAGGTATTTGTTGAAGCGTAGAATTATTTTTGTGGTTCCGGGTATGCCTAAACGTATTTTATTGCGAAATGTAATCACTTTATGCAACCAATAAAATAAAATATAAAAAGTTGATTATTACTTTCGTAAAAATAATATATTGCTTGCTTGATGAAAACTTTAGTTTGTTTGGTGTCCGTTTACGTTAAATGATAATCTTTAGCTTACGTGATTTAACTATATGATAAGAATTAAAAGTAAACGCGTACGAGATAAAAACTAAAAAAAAATATATATATATAATGAAATAATTGACGTCGTAAAATGACATGAAAATACGAAATGTTACACTTCACTATTTTCGCTCTCTGAATATCGGCTAGTCGTACGGGATGGTGTTCCCTTTTGCTGATGCCTCCTTGGTTCTACTTCAGTTCTTTTTGCTTGGGGACTCCGTTGATGACTATCAGAACGTGCGGATGTAGCTGGCTCCTTTCTTCCCAACCTATTAAACACGCCTCCTTCCTTCCGTGGCCGGGGCCGCGGTGAAGGGGATCTGTACTTCTTAAGCCTTTTGAAAACACTGGCGTGTGGTGATGGGCTTCGGGAATGCCTATCTCCGTGCCTTCTTCTGGGTTCTGTTCGGGCGGTTGGTGTCTTGGATTCAGAGTAGTGCGATTCTTCACGGCTTCTTATCTTAATTCCGGACTCGTCGCCATAGATCAGTCGTGCTTTCACTGCGTTGAGTTTGTCTTTCTGCTCTTTTTCTTTTTGCATCTTTTCGGCGATGAGCGGCAAGAGTTGGTGATAGTTTTTGTCGCACATTTCCCTAAGAACCTCGTCAGACATAGGTTCCTCAAGACCTTGGGGACCATTCCTTCCCCCCGTGTTCCTCACGGCGGACGTGGGATTGTTTGTGATTTGTTGTTCGTGAGTGCTCATGGTGAGTTTTTAGAGAATCGTGGTTGCGTAAGGGTCCCACGGATGGCGCCACTTGTTAGTACAAAATTCGTGTCGGGTTTGGCAAGGTGTTGAAGTCCTTTGTCGGGCCGGGACTCCAAACGACTTGAGTGTTTGATCTTGTACTAGAGCAAGAGAAGTGATGATTTTCTGCACAATTGAAAGTAAACCGTTAGCCTTACCGTGGGGACGGACCCCACGATTAGACTCCGGCGTGAGAGTAAGTATTCATGTTGTCAGAGTATATGTCAGAGAGAATAAGAATAACTGTGTACCTTTTGGGGTGTATTGTGATCCCTATTTATAGGTGTCTAGTACTAGGGTTTCCTAGTATTTCGGTTGCTTTAGTAGTGGCCAGAGTGGGTCCCTTGTCGGGCAAGGTTCCGCGATAATCGTATGAACGGATGCGGATGTTTTCCGCGGACGGATCGTCCTATAGGTGGATCCGCGGACGGATTGTCTATAACTGGATCCGCGGACGGATTGCTGGGTTCGGGCCGTGGCCCATGCGAGATTGGGTTTTACTATGGCCCATTATTGACAGGTTGGGTTCAAAAGCCCGAGTAATAATGTGGCCCAAGCACAGTTGTCTGGTACACCCAGTATACGTCATCATGGATGAATGGGTTTGAGACTTTGAGACATGTGAAAAGACATGTAACGTATTGTTAGTACATGTTATATTTGATTTTTTTACTTTTTTTAATTGCATGTTGCAATTGTAACTGTTTGCAATCATGAAAAAAAGAGCTTCTGCCGGTTATCTTGATTTGTTATGTATTTGCATAAACGCATACCGGCTGAACCACACAATTTCATTTGCATAGTAATTCAATATTCTTTCAAAAGCGTAACGATTTGATAATATATTGAAGAACAATAATCCAAGCATCACAAAAAGGGCTGGGTTTTGGATAAAAACAAAATTTGTTTAGTTTTTTTATCAAAAACAAAGGCCGGGCATCGCACGGGTCGTAATGCCTCGTTAATATAAAAAATGTTTTTTATGTTTGAAACAATTCTTTTTGCTAAATATTTATATGATTAAATTTAAATAAAGGAAACAGTGTAATTCTTGCTATTCGGGTTAACCTGAAAACCGAACCGAATTAAATTCGATTTTCGGTTCGATTAAGTTTTCCGTTTTACTAAAAAAAATTAACCGAATTATTCGAACAGAATTAACCGAACAACCCGATAAGAGAACCAAACAACCCAATAAAAACTTTCTCGGCCCATCACACTTCAATTCAAAAAGCCCAAACCCATTTTCATGTACACACAGTCACCGGAGTTTCTACAAACCTTACAGGCTTACACCATGCTCCGGTTAGCTCGTAGGTCACTCACCGCCGTCCGTCACTTCACAGCAGCAACCCTTCCAGAGGCTCCACGTGTCACGATCAGGAACAGCGGAGGAAGAGACACGTTAGGTAGGAGAGTGTTGAGTCTAGTATACACAAAACGAAGCGCAGTTATAACTGTTAAGAAATGGAAGGAAGAAGGACACGTGGTGCAAAAATACGAACTTAATCGTATTGTTCGCGAGCTGAGGAAACTTAAACGTTACAAACATGCTCTTGAGGTATTATTTTTTTCAGAGCTTATTGTGTGAAAATGTATCTTGCTTGTCAATTATTGATTCATGTACAATCGTTAGGATCAAACTATTTAATACTCTAAATAACTTTTTGAACTTCGATTATTCCGTGTATCAATTCCCAAAAATACGTTATTTGATTCCCAAAATTACTTGATTCGATAGCCAAAAATACACATAATAATACAAACATCTTCGGTTTTGATTTTTATTATAATAACTTATTATTTACATAGTGGTGGAAGGCAAACGAGCAACAAGCTCGCCGCTAGCCCTTTTTAGATTGCAAAGCTAATCAGTTAGAGTATTAAACAGTCTGATGCTAAAGACGATACATAGAACTCAAAAAAATGACAAGTAATATAGATAATTAACCGTATTTTTATTTGTATAGTAAAATTGTGTGTTTGCATTGTGAGTTTCTGAATAAGAAATACTCCTTGTAATCACTTATAGGTATAGGTAATTATTCAAGGGGTGTTTGTGATTGGTTAATAAAACTATATGCTTTGTGAAATAGTCAAATACTCAAATATTAAGATAATTAGACCACCCGGAATAAGGCCCTTAAGACCAAGTCTTGAGGGCTTGACGCGTCTTCATTGCTACGGATGGTCCCAAACTACGCATCTAACATGGCAAATTTGCAAGGCTCGGTCGAAGCCAAGACCAAGTCATGTAGTGTGTGTGTTTTGGTAGGGTATATTTGTGTTCAAGTGGGTATGTTTTGGTGGTGAAGTTGGTTGTCTTATTACACTAAGTTGTTGATGTAGTTGGTTGTAGAAAGATAAAGCTGATGTGGCGGTGGTGAATGCGGTCTTGGGGTCTCTTATTACACCCTACATTAGATATTTGATAAACAATCCCAAAACACCCTCAATCATTTCTAACTATTTGAAATTACAATACGCATATAAGGGCCTGACGGGATTGGGTATGTTGTTGTTGTTGTTGTTGTAGTTGTTGTTGTATATAAGGTGTTGTAATAAGTAATCCCAAACACCCCATCAGGGTCTAGTAATTACTCTTGATAAGCAGTTTAGTCATATAGGAGTAGTTGCTACAAAAATGGTATTGGTTGTTTTTATAATTTAAGAGTAGTCATATTGGAACATTTTAAATATTTACAACATCTGATGATCCTGACTCATGATCGCATATCTCATAGTCAATTCTAAAACACAATGCCAAACACAATAGAAAAATGCAACTATATTTGAATGACTAGGTTTAACATTTCTAAATCACAATGTTAGCAAATTGGTTATACTTGGCTCCAATATGATCTTTGGATGTTTGTAATCATTAGGAAAACCTTCTAACTTTCAAAACCATTTAAATATTTAAACACCTTAGCATTTATAAGATTCAATCAAAATGACACACCACACTCACTTGAGAACAATAGTATGTTCTATTTTTTTGGTAAATTTATTGTTGGAAAAAAACTAGAAGTATGTTACCAGCTATTGCAATTCGCCTGTTTTAATACTATTCAAGTGTATTCGGAATCGTTAGTATGATGATATGATCAACCAAATAAGAGACATTTAGGAGAATAAGGTTTATATGCGAATCTCTAGTATGATTATTAATATTCCTATCAATTGGGTGGAAAAACGCAAGGGAGGTTGAGTTCAGCCCAACCCAAGTGTTTGATTATCTAATACTGGACTGCTGGACATCGTTTAACCATTTTGTGATGGAAGACAGTCATTGTGAGTTGTGACTTGTGACCCATGAAGGGTGTGAATAGAAGATATTGATAACTAGGAAGTTTCACAAATCATCAGACTGTTTGATAATAAGCTACATAAACATAGTGAAGAGAAACGAAGTATAGAGTACATGCTTTTGCTGGTATAGGTGGAAAATTGGCCGGGTTTTCGGGTTGGGTAATGGGAACCAGTTAAACTTTTTGGGGAGGGTCAAAATTGAGGTAAGCGGGTCAACCTGACCCTCTGAAAGTTCAAATTTCCATTCTTCCTGTTGCATTTTACTAGTAGTAATATATAAAAAAATCTCTGTATTAGAAGGCACTAAAAGACCATGTATGCTTTTGGGGGACATTAAAAAAGTTCAACTTGTTCCTTTTGCACTGTCAATTAATTTACCCATTTTGGCCCGTTAGCTATAAAATATTACCTCAAATTGACCATTATCACCTAAACTGGTGGAATTGACCACCTCTACTATCTGAACTATCAAATTGATTAATTGTTGTTATACTGGAGATACCGTTATAGTTAATACCTTGTAATTTACATCAACTAACAGTAATATTGTTATTCTTCAGATTTGTGAATGGATGACAATGCAACAAGATATTAAACTACTAGAAGGCGATTACGCGGTCCATTTAGACCTAATCTCAAAAATCCGCGGTGTAAACAGTGCCGGGAAATTTTTTGTAGATTTTCCCGATCAAATGAAAGGCCAGCTAACATGTACATCCCTTTTACACAACTACGTCCAACATAAAGATACAGCAAAAGCGGAAGCCTTAATGGAAAAAATGAAACAATGCAACTTTTTAAAATACCCGCTTCCCTTTAACCACATGATGTCACTTTACATCTCAAATGGGCAGTTCGAAAAGGTCCCGGAATTACTTCATGAGTTAAAGAAAAACACTTCACCTGATATCGTTACTTACAATCTATTGTTAACTGCCTGTAGCTTAAGGGGTGATACCGGTGACTTAATTACCGCAGAAAAGATTTTTCTTGAGCTTAAGAAGACGAAGGTGGACCCCGATTGGGTAACGTTTAGTCTTTTAACGAGTATTTATATTAAAAATTCGCGGTTTGAAGATGCATTATTGAGTGTTAAAGAGATGGAAAAACGTGTTTCGCGAAAAATCCGTTTTGGATATTGTTCGGTTATTAGTCTTTATGCGGGGCTCGGGAAAACGGAAGATGTTCATCGGATATGGAAAAAGATGAAATCACTTTTCCGTAAATTAAATGATGCAGAATATAATTGTATGATATCGTCGTTGATAAAACTTAATGTGCTCGAAGAAGCTGAAAATTTATATACCGAATGGGAATCGGTTTCGGTGACCGGTGATACGCGGATCCCGAATTTGATCCTGGCGGGTTACATTAACAGACATGAGATGACAATGGCGGAAATGTTTTTTCATAAACGGATGTTGGATAAAAACATTGTCCCAAGTTACACATCGTGGGAACTTCTAACATACGGTTATTTACATAAAAAAGAATCGAGTAAAGTTTTGGAATGTTTTAAGAAAGCGATAAGTTCTGTGAAGAAGTGGGACCCGAATGAAAAGTTCGTACGAGAAGTGTATAAATTGCTTGAAGAGTATGGTAACACAGAGGGTGCAGAAGAAGTTTTATCGACACTTCGTAAGGCGGGTTACGTGACTACGGAGGTATATAACTTGGTTCTTAGAACGTATGTTAAAGCGGGTAAAATGCCTTTAATTGTAGCTGAGCGGATGAAGAAGGATAAAGTATCAATGAATGAGGAAACACATGAACTCATCAAGGTAACAAGTAAAATGTGTATTAGTGAAGTTTCGTCATATCTTTCTTAAGAAAATAATATTAATTCTGACGAGTTAGAGTTTTTTTTAACCCAAGTTATTCATTAAACCTCTAGTTAAGTTGACTTGGTATAAAAAACAAATTTTAGAAAATGTTGTAGTAGTAAAGGATTTCTCCAGAAGTAAAAATATTATACTAACAAGTTAATAACAAAAAAAGTACTTATAAAAGAGGGAGAACAATCATTTATATAGGAGAGCTTATTGACATTTATTAACGAAAGTGATATCTGACATCTTTATTGACACATTCATAGTATTTTATTTGAAATTCAAATATGTGTAAATTTCAGTATTTTAAAACCCGGGTTGACCCGGTTAAACCGTGAACAGGTCGGGTGATCAGAAGCTGACTTTAGCCGAAAAACACGGTTGAACCGCCGATTAAACTGGTTGAACCGTGACCTGGTGACTCGACCGGATCAATTAGAAAACTGTTTTTTAAAACATTGGTAAATTAGTCTAAGGGGTTAAGTGTCTTTATTTAGTTATACTTTCTAACAGTTTCACTAAATGATTTTAATATTTTCTTTGATATTTTTTCTTTCAGTTGAATTATCCCATGTTACCGTCTTTTGCAATTACATGTTAATTGCACCATGTTTTATGTGTAAAAGTTACACGAAATACTTAACCACGATATTACACTTATAACTATTTGCCCCTATAAAATCTGTTGCTATGCATGAGTACTTGTCTAGTAATTTTAAAACGAAAGGAGCAATGGCGAAGCTTCATTGGGGAAAGGAGCAATGGCGAAGTCACTATTGTATACATGTATCTTACAAGGAAATTTTATGAAAGTAACAACAAATATATGAACAAAACAAAGTACTAGCAACTGAGTTGAGTAATGAAAAAAACAAAAGAACAACTATATTGTAGTTTAATATGTGTAATACTCATTGAATATTTTTAAATTATAACGTTGAGAACTTCATATTATCCATAACTCATTTAAATTTGTTTTCCTCAAGTATATATTTTGCTCTACTGGTATGTTTATTATACCGGGTAACGCTTTGAGCAATTAATTTGAGTATCTAATAGAAAAGTTATTTTTACGTCGTAATAACTTTGGCCCCCCAACCAAAACGTTCAAGCTCCGCCACTGGATATGTGGTGATAATCGCTGATTGAAATAGAGGTGGTGATTTTATTTTTTAATATATCATTTGGGCATATGTTTAGCAAAACTCCAAATCTAAGTGACAATACTCGATTTTTCATTACGATCCCTATTTTTATCATAGTTTTTTCGCCGTATTTTGTTGCTATTGCGGAAAAAAAAAATTTGCCCCCCACAATACCATTTCCTGGTTCCGCCACTGCATATGTGTTATACTGTATTCAGGGGCGGAGCCAGGATTTTAGGTTAAGGGGGGCCGTGATTTTTTTTTATAGCTATAGTATATAATCTACTAAAAACGACCTATATCTCTTATCAACGAGAAGTTTATGTTCAATCATCATAACTAAAAATAAGGAAAAAGAAAGTGATAAACAAAAAAACTTGGACATTCGATGTATATAAGCATAAAACCATTAATTATATTGAAATTTTTTACCTTAATATGTATAAGTGAAAAAGAAGTGATAAACAAATAAACTTGACATATCGTTTATATAAGCAATAAAACCATTAATTATTATATGAATTTTAGTTAATAAGCTGTAGCTATTAAACCAGCTTTGATCAAAGGATTATTATTCATGCAAGAAGAAGCTCGTTGACGTTAACTCCTTCACTAGAATGAATCAACTGTAGACCTCTTTACGTCATCAGTCAAAGTTAAGATGATGAGATCCAATGTGTCTTTTTTTTGTTTTGGTGGCTTTTTGGTCTTATCGAAACAAACTTCAATTCGAGGAGACAAGACAACCTTCAAAGGCGATGTAATTTTGAGGATGTTTGTTTGCATATCTTTTTATTGGTGTGAAGTCTAGATGTAATGTCATCGTTCATTGGTATTAATTGGATTAAAAACCCTGGTGGCTTTGATTTCTCTCTGGAATTCTAGCTCCAGCTAGTTTCTTATAAATCCAGAGCTGTCACAAAAAAACCACATGCAAGAAATATATATATTAAACAAGCAAGAAGTCAGCAACTGTAAAATGTAAGTAAGGGGTGCGGCTTCATATTAAACATGCTGATTATGGCCTATTGGGATTATTAAAGATACTAAGGCAATTGGACCATTTGAGGAGGGGGCCTAGCACCCAATAATCACCCCCCGAGCATGCCCTCCCTCTGACTGTATTTATGCTATGTACCAGGTAAAAGTGCTAAGTGATCCAAGCTCGATGACTCTTGCAAGCCTCTCGAGCCAAGTATTTAGCAGCTCGAACTTGACTTAAAAGTATATAGCTCAATCTCAATTCAATTTTAACTGGTTTAATACTTTACGACGTGACACACAATTGTATAGTTTTGTCAGTATATATATATATATACCTTATTTCAGACAAGTAGTCAAAATACATGCAAGTGGTGGTATATTATTACGAAAAGTACAATGACATACGTCGTATAACTTGTTATAGCAAATGATAAACATAAATATGTATGTATTTATTATTAATGGAGTGCACGTCCTAGAACAACACTGAACCAAGAGCCTATGCATGCAGCCCATCATCGTGCACCACTCCAGGTTACCATCACCATTCACCTACTAAAACCGTGTTGTGCCTACATATCATGATTCATGAATGCCACAAGAATGTCAAATTGCATGACAAGGTCAACATATTTTTTAAAATAAACTTTTTTTTTTTGAACTTTTTTAAAATAAACTCAAAAAGCCTCTTTTGGCAGGTAACATTATGCAGAGCAGCAATTTCAGTTATGGTTTGACCCAACTGCAGATTACCATAACTACACCATTCATTGGAATCCTACTGAAGTTGTGTAAGTGAACCAACTCAAAGCAACATTAGTCTGCGTACTCAACAGTTGTTAATTATCTAATCATTGTCTACTGTATTGCAGATGGTATGTTGATAGTATTCCAATCCGAGTCTTTAGAAACTATCAAAGTGAAGGCATTGCATACCCAAACCAACAAGGAATGCGAGTCTACTCTAGTTTATGGAATGCCGATAACTGGGCTACAAGAGGTGATTTGGTCAAAATCGACTGGACTGCTGCGCCTTTTGTGGCTTACTACCGTCGGTTCAGGGCTAGAGCTTGTAAGTGGAATGGGCCTGTTAGTATTACCGAGTGTGCCATTCCATCCAAAGCCAACTGGTGGACATCTAATGTTTACAGGCAATTGACAATGAGTCAACAAGGTCAGCTCAAATGGGTACAAGACAACCACATGATCTACAACTACTGCACAGATGTTAAGCGTTTTAAGGGACAAATGGCGCCTGAATGCTCTAAGCCACAATACTAACCCGAGGATGATTATAGACTATTTCCTGATTCATCGAAGACTAATTCATTTACATTTCAATATTGTTGTGTTGTACTCCAGTTTTTTCACTTTCTTTTTGCTCTTTTGTATACGGGGGATCAGGAAAATCTGAAGTGTCAAGTACTTGAAAAATATACCTCACAATACATATACAATTCGTTCTGATAAAAAATTTATATCTGACATCTCAATTTTGTGCCTCAAAATAATTTTTACATTAGCTCTCGACTATACATTATCAGATTGAGAAATGGAAACAAACCTTCATAAAACTCCAATGGCAAAGTCTATCTTTACTCCCATCTTCGTCCTCTTGCTTTTATCGCATTAAGAAAAGGTGCTCTATTCTTTCGATAACCAGCCCATATATGCCGGGCACAAACATACACCATACCAGATTGCACAAACGGTAAAGGTGTACTCGACTTTCAGGTTTTGGTCCTTCCGATTTTCAAGATTGGGTACTCGGAATTAGTTTGTATGGTAATATTTCAGTCTCAGGTTAAATCTTCATTTTTAAAATGCAAAGTGAGACACTTATATTATGCACCAATTGAATTTAATATTTACTTAGTGACAATTCTAGACTAAGTTGTTTCTGCAAAAAACTTCTATCGGAAGTAAAGCCAGTGAAGCTATGGAAACCGTATTCATTTAGCATGCGTAATTGTATTATTGCTCAAATTACAAGTTGGTGCTGGGTTTATCCCACATTGCTTGGGTAGTGGAAGCTGAGAGTGAGGCAAGCTGTATATAATGACCAAGCTGCATAAGGTGAAAGGCACGCAGCCAAGCAATGAGCACAAAGCGAACTATTCTTTCGCCTTTTACTAAAGAATACCGTGTGCTCGTTGTATAAATTGGCATACGCCTATTTTTGGAGAGCTTTTTCCCAAACAGAAAAACTCCAACCTATCTTTAGTTCATAATTGATTCCTTGTTTTGTTGTTAATATTCGTGTGGGTTCTTGTTTAGTCGACATAAGGGTTATCAAACCTTTGACTCTTGTTTTTGTATGTTGTTCAAGCTGTGTTCATTCTGATCTAGTTTCAAAGTTTGTTGGTTTTCATAAAACAGCAATAGTCACCATATTAAAAGCACTAAAACATCATTTCATGATGTTTTCAATTATTAATCAAACAAATATTATTCGGCTACTTACATGTTGCATAACACAAAACAAATAACGAAAAGGACTCATCTTGGTGAGGTACATTTCCTGGACACAGCTAATATAAGGGATGAACAAATAACTAAAACAACCAACAATACACATAATAATCCAGTATTTGGAAAATGGCGGGTTCTTGAGCATTTTTTCATGGTTGTTTTTATTTTGGCAGTAGCATTACGTTCCTCCATGGTTAACGCAAACTTCCCAAAAAGTATGTATTTCAATTGGGGTGCTCAGCATTCTTCGCATTCTTCGCCAGACATATCTATGGCAAAGGTGGTGACCTAACGCCTTGTTTTGGTGTGTCCGCTTATTCTCCAAGGTTATAAAGATCTTAAATATATCCTTTATCATTACATGTGTTTACATTAAGAATATTGCAGTTTTCTTCTAGATTTATATATTATGGATCTAAAGAGACTCAACTTTTATTATTACTGATTAGGAATGCAATCAAAGAAAGGCATTCTTATTTGGTCGCATCAAAAATGTAATTATGTTGGTACTGCAGACTCTCTGCCTGGACCGTGGCGCCAGCTTATGCTTATTACGTAAGTACAATCATAAAGCTTTTTTTTAATTGGAATCCTACTGAAGTAGTGTAAGTGAACTAATCTAAAGCGCCATTAGTGTGCGTGATAACCAATTGTTAGTTATCTAGTCATTGTCTACTGTATTGCAGATGGTATGTTAATAGTATTCCAATCCGAGCCTTTAGAAACTATCAAACTGAAGGGATTGCATACCCAAACTAACAAGGGATGCGAGTCTACTCTAGTTTATGGAATGCTGATAATTGGGATACAAGAGGTGGTTTAGTCAACATCGACTGGACGGCTGCACCTTTTGTGGCTTACTACCGTAGGTTCAGAGCTACAGCTTGTAAGTGGAACGGGCCTGTTAGTATTAGACAATGTGGGATTCCATCCAAAGGCAACTGGTGGACATCTAATGTTTACAAGCAACTGACAATGAGTCAACAAGGTCAGCTCAAATGGGTACGAGATAACCACATGATCTACAACTACCGTACAGATTTCAACCGTTTTAAGGGACAGATGGCACCTGAATGTTCTAAGCCACAATACTAAAATCATTGAAGATCAATTCTTTTACGGAAATCTAAGTATTTTGTTTCAAAGTTTCAAAAATTATTTAAATCGTATTTGTCCTAAAAGAGGTACTGTTGTGTATTCAGTGCCTCGTATTCTAGTTTCTGTCAACTCCATGATACGCTAAGATCATTCTGAAGCTATAGGTAGCTCTTCGTTCAGGAATTTTCTAAACTGATGCATGACAAGTTATCCATGGTCAAATGCGATATCAGAATAACCATTGACCCGTTTTATGCCCAGATATGAAGCTCTACTTAGTGGAATATTTCTGGACACTAGAGCATCATTGTAGCTCTTTTATGAAATCAACATTATCAACAAAAACATGCAGTAATTTCACAAAAATAATTATTTAAAGGATTTGTTACAATCCCATTCGGCAGGGACTCAAACTAATTAGACTTCTTTTAGCAAAAAAGCTAAATTCAAAAGTGCTGTGTGTATAGAGAACAACGAATTTAAAAGAAGAAAGAGAAAACAATTACCGTCTGCCAACCATCAGGATCCAAGCATGCTGTAATTTTGGTGTTGATATTAGGAAGTGGTCCAGGTTCTCTCGTAATATGTCCACCAAAGAGTTTAACTGCCTCTGCAGTTTTATAAACATCGTCTGTTCCTATTGCTATCTGCTAATAAGCGCAACTTAGTGGTCATTTTTGGTCTTCTATGATAGGTATTTAATCATGTGATATGTTTTTTTATAATCTGAGCATAGGCATTTCCTTTATTGTATTCGGTGATCCAATAATTGTATGGCAACTCCAGCATACAGTTTTTATCTTCCGGTCCATATCCTATCATTGCAAGTTTGCAACGGTTTACTGCAGAAAATGCACAAGGGCTCTATTGTAGAATTGACAATTTCGACCCATTTACTTATGAATGATCTATAACTGCTCAACGTGTCATTTCAAGACTTGAACATGAAAACGGATTACCTTAAACTCAGGACAATCTCGTTTGCGCTGAAGCTCCAAACCAAAAGCCTAAAGTAATACATACCAAAATTAGCAATCATAAAGATCACATGAAACCTGAAAAATTGATGTACTTAAAAAACTCACACCTTCTTATAGAAAGCAATAGAATGATCAAGTTCTCTAACGCGAAGCATTAGTTGACAAAGTGGCTCAGGTGTTGGATTTCTTTCTATAATTCAAACTTATAGCCATCAGGATTTTCTGTAAATGCTACGTATAATTGACATCCCACCTTTGACATAGATAAAATGAGTTAACACGTCGAAACTGACATCATATTAAGTTCAGATACAAGTCTAGCTACCTCGCTTACTGTCATATGTTTCTAGTTTAATATATAGAGACTTTGATTGCGTTCTGTTTGTTATGATATTTTCATAAACAAAAGTTTGTTTGTTTTACGTTTGTAATTTTGTCATAGGAGTATCTTTTTTCTGATTTACATCTTGTGGGCCTGTTTTGAACTCATAGGAGGCCTGAAAGAAAAGAAAAGAAGTCCATGTTTGAGACAGAACCCATGGTCAAGGATGGTAAGCTGAGTAAAAAAGAGTGGACTGTGACTTGCCAGTCTTGTGGTCATGTATGACACAATAAACTCACTTGCAAAGGACAAGGACAATCTTCCTGGTAAACTTTTATATACTTGAAACAATTTCAATACACTTTCTATAGGGGCTCAGAAGCAACAACAAGTGGTGTGTTTGGTAATCAAGGACAAGCTAGTGGAAGTTCAGCAATTAGAAGTCAAGCTGATTTGGTGGGAAGTCAAGCAGTTAGAAGTAAAGCTAACAGGCTGGGAAGTGAAGCAATTGGAATTGGAACACAAAATAGTGTGCTGGGAGTGGAAATAGGGTCAATGCAGTCCAAGGAGGTGCAAGAGGTAATGGTGATACACATGTTGGACCATCTCAGCAGACACACACCAATGCAGGCGCTGACAGTGAATAGGCAATGTGTTAAGGTGAATTTATGGTATCAGGTATGAGTGTGTAATGTTTGCCTTCGATGAAAGCCTTCATGTCAGCCTTCTCGCCCATTGCGTTGAATCTAGCACGAGACCAGTTTCAGACTTTGTGATTATGATATGTTGGGTATGTTGATGTGTTTGTTGATGAAATGTGTTGGGTTGTTTGGTTGGTTTTAAAGCATTTATCAGTGAAACCAAAAATGAGTAAATAAATTTCTGCATACTTTAACTTATTTAGTCATTGAAAAATATTGGGTTAATTGTCTAAAAATGTAATATACTTTTGTCACTTTTTGTTATTGTGTGTAGAGTATTATTCTTTTTGTCATTGTAACACCAAACTTTTAAATTCGTGCTATTGTGTGTATTTTGTGGCTATTTTTGCATTAAAATGACCATTTTACCCTTCGAAATTTGAAAAAAGTGAGGGTAAAATGGTCACAAAATACACACAACAACACGAATTCAAAAGTTTGGTGTCACAATGGCAAAAAAAAATAGTAATCTACACACAATGACAAAAAGTGTCAAGTATAATACATTTTTAGGCAATTAACCCAAAAATATTGGGTTAGTAAATTGCATATTTTGACTTTTTAAGTCAAATAAACTAATTTCTGCATATTTTGACTTACTTAGTCAAACAAATTTATTGGGTGGTTTGACTTATTTAGTCAATCAAGTTGTCCATCCTAATTTGTTTGGTTTAAAACATGAACCATTGTAAGAGAAAAACATTAGCAACTGAATTCAACCAAATTGGACTAAATTAGTCAAAGTAACTAATTTTGCTTATTATGGCTTATTTAAAGTCGAATCAAACTTATTGAGTGGTTTTGACTTAGTTAGTCAAACAAACTTATTGGGTGTTGTTTGGATTAAAACATATAGGCCATTTTAAGCTTTTCCTACCACGCTGAATTTATACAAACTTTGACTAATTTAGTCATAGTAACTCAATAGAGACTAGTTTAGTCAAACTTCGACTAATTTAGTCAAAGTAACTCAGTTTATTTATTTATATTTTCTAACGGCAACTTTATTTCATACCCTATACCACCTATTTCACAATATTTATCTCACAAACGCCTTTTGCGAGGCTTGAACGCACAACATCTAAGTTGGTGAGAACTCACATACCACTAGTCAAAGTAACTCAATGTTGAACTTATGTAGACTTTTACTAATTTAGGATTCGTTTGTTTTTTCAGAGGTTTTACCTCTTCATCTGCAAACCATGTCTGCAGAAGAAGAGTTACATCTAAAGTCTTCATCTGCATGAAAAAGACCAAGACCGTTTGTTTTTCGACCAAATCCCGGTTGCTCTGTATCCCAAAGGTGCCACAGCATAAGTAGCACTAGTATGGGTGGGTGGTGATGGTAAAGGTAATGGTGGTGAAGGAATTTGGGAGAATTAAGATAATAGTGGAGTAAGTATAGATGGGGGTGGTGATGGTGGAGTAGGTGCAACAACATACTTGATAAGGTGTCATTTTATACACTTTTTCGGGGTCGTTTAACCCTCTAAATCGTGCATTTATGCCCAAAATAGGTACTTCATCGTTCCTTTTTAGGTATTTAGCATTTGGAACGCATTTGGAAGGAATACACGTGACTTGGGCTCATTTAGAGAAGAAACGGACAAAACTACGGACTAACACCAAGACACTTGAAGATTTGAGCTCACAGCACCTAGAGACGGCGTCACCAACTCTACATGACGCCGTCACAACCTACTTAGTGACGTGTGACGGCGTCACAACATATCATGACGGTGTCAACACGCAGATCTAGAATATTCTACTCATGACGGCGTCACGATTAAAACGTGACGCCGTCGCTGTGATTTATCTATATATACAAATCTGTTTTTAGGGTTTTAAGTGTGTAACTTTAGAGTAAAAGAAAGGGACGAACCCTAGTTCGTTTAGCACCTGTTAGGGATGATTTTAGGGCTTCAAAACCATATTGTACTTCCTTTAATTCATGTTTTAATCAAGTAAGACTATCTTAATTATTCAATATGTCTTGTTGTGTGATTCTTATCTGTTCTTGCTTTATCTTAAACATGTTTGGCTAAACCTTCTATTGTGTTCATTTATGATTGTATGAAACCTAGAATGTAGATCTTAGTAGTGTTGCTTCTTGTGATGAATATGCATGTTAGGTCTTAGAAAACCAGCTTTTGTTTGTATCGCTGTTGATATGTCTAGGGAAACATGATTGTGTAGAAAGGATATACCATCGGGTAACAGTCTTCATACTACCTTGCCCCTTAATATGGTTGATCTACTCTTAATATATTTCACATGCATTTAATATACTATTGGGGGCCGGGTAATAGTCTTCATACTACCTTACTTTGTGTTTTGCCTCAAC